>PVJD01001458.1:0-265475 GCA_004026545.1 Mormoops blainvillei | reverse complement strand
AACCTGGCACCCCATGAGCAAGGGTGCAGGGAGACATGCAGACCTGAGGGTAACTGTCTCTCAGGGAGGCTGCGACTGGCATCCTTGTCCCCAGCATTGTTGTTGGAATGGGCAGAAATCCTTATTTATTTGACCATCTGGAAAGTACTTAGAACATCTTGATTGTTAAGCCATGCTGGTGGTTGTGTGGTCAGACTTCCGTACCTCTCCCCTTATAGGGATAGCATTGTCAACCTTGCTTTCCCTCAGAGTCATGCCGCTCGAGGCCCTAAATAAATATCAGAAAGGATTTGAGGTCCCAGTTGTACAAATCTTGTGTCAAACTGAGATGTAGGAAGACAGAACATAGTACTGGAAAGACAAAGCAAACAAATTGGCTTTTGGGAGGTGATGAGAGGAAACACTACAGATGCCTGAAGAACTTTTACTTGCTTCATTACACCTCAACCTGCTCTGGTCTTCCCATGGTAATTGCATACCAATATTACCTAAATAGAGAACAGATGATCTTAAAAATACAATATCATGTCCTCTATTTGTAGTATTTTTTTTCCTCATTGGGGTTTAGAGCAAGGGTGAGTGGTTTCAGCGAAAGTTACTTTCTTATTTTTAAAAATCAAATTTACATTGAAATATTTGGAATACTGATTTTTAAAAAGTTATAGTGTGGAAGACTATTGTATTCATTTGCTAGGGCTGCCATAACTAAATACCACAGACAGTGTTGCTTAAACAACAGGCATTTTCTCACAGTCTGGAGGCTAAAAGTCTGAGATCAAAGTGTCAACAGGTTTGGTTCCTTTTGAGGTCTCTTTCCTTGGCTTGTGTGTGACCGTCTTCTCCCTGTGTCTTCACATGGTGTTCTCTCTGTATGTATCTGTGTCCTAATTTCCTCCTCTTATAAGGACACCATTCATAGTAGATCAGGACTCTCCCTAATAACCTGACCTCATTTTAATGAAATTACTTCTTTAAAGATTCTGTCTCCAAATGTAGTCACATTCTGAGCACTGGGGATTAGGACTTCAGTATATGAATTTGTGGGGAACACAGTTCATTGCAGAGCAGTTTTCTCTTAGGAAGGTTAAAGTAAAAGCAGAAAGACCAAGAAGTTATTTGAGAAATGAAGAGAACCTAAGCTAATGCTTTGACAATAGAAATGATGAGTTTTGAGATTGAGAGATGATAAGGAGGAAGAGTTTGGTGTAAGACTTTGTGACTGAACTTGGAGAGGTGTGAGAGGGAAGGAGCTGGCATGGCTCAGATTTCTCTAACTCGGGAGGAGAAACAGGCTTGAGGGGATAGATGTGAACTGTGCGTGTTTCTGTTAAGTACCCAGCACTTTGACAACCAAATAAACTGGATGGGGTCCGCTTTCCTGCTCTCTTTTCCCTATCCTACAGGGGTCTTCATACCATGGACCACACCACATACAATTGAACATGTAGTTTTTTGCCTCTGAACTTCCTTTTGAATGTGTCATAATACATTTAGTACCCTCTTAATTTTTACAGTTAATTCCAAATTCCTGAGTTTTTTCCTGTTAAGTTCCATTAGGGCAGAGACTATTGTTTGATTCATTTTCGGAATTCTCCAGTGTCTGCTAGCTGACCTGGATGTTTGTGTTCAGCAAATTCTAGTTGAGGGAATGATTTGTCAATAGGATTGTTATGAACAGTTACTCGTTCTCTGTACATTTTAATCACCTGTTTGATTTTCTTGCAGAATGAGAAGACTTTGGGACATTCCATGAGTCATTCAAGTAGCATTTCTAAGGTAGAGTGCCACTGACATATGTCATTTTCATAGCTTGGGGTGTTTGTATTCCTAACCTTGTATGTGTTATAATCTTCTTTTGAAGACATGAGCTTGTCGATACAGGTCCTTAATGTGCTCTGGGACCATACAGCGAGTTGTGTGGCAGTTCTGTATTCTAATGAGGCAAATTCTCAGTGTGTGTTAAGGGCAGTACCTAATAGCAGAAAATCCTATTTCTTCCCATTATAAAGCACTTACTTTCAGGTAAAAGAAATCTCAGGGAGTCTCTAGACAGTCTGTCAACTCAGGAATGCATTTGACTGATAGTAACAAAAATCCAACTCTGGCGAGGTAAATAATTACGGATTTATATGGTTCCAGTGACGAGGTATCTGAGGTAGATGGTTCAAGGCTGATACAGTTGCTAACAGAGGCCGCTAGGGACTAGGCACTTTCTGTTCTCTGTGTGCCACTTTCCTTAGTAAATTGTCAGTCTCATGCTCAGCACCTCGTGGCCTCAAGGTGGGAACTGGGCCTCCAGGTACCAAGGCTGTGGCCCTGGCAGGAATGAGAATGATGAAGGATGCAGGGTTACAGTCATTGAGAGTGACCCTTTTCAGGGGGAAGGCCAAAGCTTTCCCAGAAGCCCCATTCAGCTTTCTGACTAATGCTTACATGTCACTGACCAGGACTGGATCACAAGGCCACCTCTAGCTGGAAAGCAGCAGGAAAAGGAGGACTGAGTGGGTGAATCTGATGCACTTGTGGTGTAATCACTGGAGTAGCTACTAGGGTTAACCAAGGAGCCAGCAGACAGTATGTCACATGCAGTGAGCTTGCTCCCATGTACTGCTCATCTCTCAGTCCACACATGGGCTCTGACCAACCTCTTGTCCATGGAGGTATGTTCATGGAGGTTCCTTGTAGGGTTGACCTTCTCCCCATGTCTGTGTCCCTTGGCCTGACACAGATCCTGACAGGAAAACCGGAGCCACATGAAAAAACTCGTCCTGCTGTCTCAGGCCTCCTAAGTACTCTGAAATGAACAGTCACTTTAGATGCAATTTTAATTTACAAACTACATGGATATTTTCATTTATATCAACCTGTTTTTTGAACCAAATTAGAATTTATCAAATACTTTAAAACAGTCAATCTCTTCTTAGGCATATTTGTGATCTAATCATATCATTCATCCACTTAATTTTGCATAAAAAGAAAAGTTTATAGTGCTTAGTATGACACTGTAGACCATTTGCAGAGTGCTTCTTGGTTCATTCCTGACCTGATCTGGATCCAGACCGTTCACTCAAGCCACAGGCTTAGGCCACCTCACATAAATGCCTTTCCCCAAATTCTCCCTCCTGTTCCAATCTCCATTTATTTTCTTTTGCTGTTCCTTCAGCTAGGAATGATGGAGCTATAGAACTGTGCAGTGGTGGATCGTTTCCTGAATTTAAAGGCAGGTTCTGTTCTCACACTTTTTGAAAGATCATTGACAAAAGTGATGTGCAGATCTAGAGGGCATACCTGGTTAAGTTGAATTAAACATTTAAAAGCATACAGTAGCACTTATTGCCTTTACCCCCAGTGACTAAGGACAGATCAAGGAGGGCATTGCTTTGTGCCTCAATTATGTGTCTGTTCATGGTTTTAGTAAGATTTTATTTGAAGTAAAGTTTCTTCCTGTGGTTTAAAAAAAAAATTGTGAACCACTGGCTTACAGTGTCTCAAAGAATATTTTATGGGCTTGGCCCAGGCCTTGGGTATATGTATTCTGAGTTGCTCTTTGAGGGTTTTGAGGTTAGATGGATAAGGATTTACTAGCCATGTGACTTTGAGGAAGGATCCTTCTCTGAGCTGTAATTTCCTGATGAGTAAAATTAGGGCAGTGAAACAACCTTCAAGGTTGTTGTGTTAGGGATAACATTTGCAAGGAGCTATGGGGCAGCTCTCTCATTGCAATGAATCAGTAAAGTGACTTGTTAAACATTGTTGAACCCTGGTGATCTTGGACTGATTAGGTAACTATAGTCCTTGATGGTAGCTATTAGTATTTTATTACTGATCAAAGGCACAAAGGCACAAATGTATGCTTTAAAATAACTTTTACCTAGAGGCGAAAATTAAGAAATCTAATAAAAACTACCTTTTTCCTTTCTTCATTCTTGCACACATTTGTATTATAGGTTCTTTGTGCCAGGCAATGAGTTTTAGGGTTCCTCATCATTCCACAAAATGATGAGGAAAATAAACATGCCCAATCACATAGAGCTTTCCTGTAGGTAGAGTTGGATTTTCTTAAAAAGCAGTTTTAGTCCCATATTAACACTTTTAGGAACAGGGGAACTGGAAAAGCTTCAAAGCAAGAGTTCCTACACAGGTCACTAGGATCAAAGGAAAATCTGAGGAATGGTGTGTGCTCACATAACTTCCTGGTACGGAATTTTGTTGCGAAGTGTGCCCCCCTCCATAAGTAAGAAAGTTCACATGATATGGAGTTGTTAGGCATGAGCCAGTGAAATGGGGCTGGGAGAGGAGGGCGTGTGAAAGATAACTTTTGTTTTTGAGAGTGCATTTCTTCTTGTAGTATTTATAAAATAAACATGTTGTTTGAGGCCACTTTCAGACCAGGACACTTAAAATTCTTAACTTCTTTGTAGCAGACATACTTAAACAGATGCTTCATACCCTTGACATAGAACAATGATTTTCAACCACTGTGCTATAAGAATTTTTATTTGTTTTGATTTTAGAGTGAGGGAAAGGGAGGGAGAAAGAGGGAAAGAGAGGGAGAAAGAGGGAGAGAAACATCGATCGGTTGCCCTCTGTATGCTCCTTTACCCGGGACCAAACCCTGACCAGGAATCAAATCAGTGACCTTTCAGTTTGCAGGATGATTCCCAACGAACTGAGCCATATTTGCTGGGAGGCTGTAAGAATTTTTAAAACATGCAATACTTGATCATTTAGACAGGGGCACTGACCTCTTTTCCCTCAGATTATCAAATAAAAAAATAACATCCAACACAATAGCTGTCCAGTGTGAATGAATCAAAATCATACCTATGTTTTGTCAGATTGGCAAGAAAATATATTTTTTGGTGTGCTGCAGAATTTTATTAATTAGCTTATATGTGCCATGAAATGAAAAAGGTTGAAAATCGCTGAAATAGAGGCTACAAAGGAAGATCAGACCATCGACATGTTTCTTTTTAATCCTGTATTTTATTTTATTTATTATTTTTTGGTATATTTTATTGAGTATGCTATTACAGTTGTCCCATTTTTTCCCCTGCACCCCATCCCATCATCCCCACACCTCTCAGTTCATGTCCATGGGCCATACATATCAGTTCTTTGGCTTCTTAATTTCCTGTACTCTTCTTAGCCTCCCCGTCTAATTTTTTTTTTTGGTCAACATTTTCCTGCCACTACTTTCCCCAGCCCCACCCACCCACACCTCCCACCCTCAATCCTTCCCGCATTTGGCTTTGTCCATGGGTCCTTTATGCATGTTCCTTGGTGATACCTTTCCATTGACATGTTTTATGTCACCTGGAATCTCCATTGTCTCTGTCAGGAGAATTGTTCTACAGACTGAGCTTCCATTTAGGTTCAACTCTGGTTTGTGCTCACATTAGTCAACTGCAGTCTGTTAATGCTTCTGCAGTTTTCTGGCTCATGAAGTTAGACATTGAGAACAGGTGAAAGATAAACCTTCAGTCTGTCTTATCTAGATTTTGTTACAAAGTTCTGGAGTGTTTCAGTGTTTATTTGAGTCTCTCCATATTTCATTTGAGCCTCAGAAACCACACTAAGTTTTCAAAGACGGAAATAGCCATGTTAGAATGTGCAAGAGGCTGCTAGGTTGGTAGCTGTTTACCTGTCTTTAAAATGGCTATCTAGGTGATTAGTGACATTGAAGATCTTTTCATATGTGTATTAGCCATCTGTATGTCCTCTTTGGAGATGTGTCTACTTAGGTCTTTTGCCCATTTTTTAATTGAATTTTTTTTTTGGTGTTGTGTGAGTTTTTTATAGATTTTGATATTGACCCCTTATCAGATGTACCATTGGTGAATATATTCTACCATTCAGTAAGTTGTCTTTTTGCTTTGTTGAGGGTTTCTTTTGCTGTACAAAACTTTTTAGTTTGATGTAGTCCCTTTTGTTTATTTTTTCTTTTGTTTCCTTTGCTCAAGGGGGTATATTGGAAAAATTATTGTTATGAGAAATGTTCAAGATTTTACTGCCTGTGTTTTCTTTTAGGATTTTTATGGTTTCAAGTCTTGTATTTAATTCTTTAATTGATTTAGTGTTTATTCTTGTGTTTGGTGTGAAAAGGTGGTCTAGTTTCATTTTTTTTTCACTTTTAGTCCAGTTTTCCCAACACCATTTATTGAATAGACTGTCTTTACCTCATTGTATGTTCTTGCCTCCCTTGTCAAATATTGATTAACCATAGAGACATGGGTTTATTTCTGGGCTCTCCATTTTGTTCCATTGATCTGTATGTCTGTTGTTTTTTTTTAATGCCAATACCATGCTGTTTTGATCTCTATGGCCTTTTAGTATAGTTTGATATCAGATAATGTGATTCCTCCAACTTTGTTCTTCTTTCTCAAGATTTCTGTGGCTATTCAGGATCTTTTGTGATTCCATATAAATTTTTGGAATACTTGTTCTAATTCTGTGGAATACACCGTTGGTAACATGATAGGAATTGCATTGATTTTATAGATTGCTTTGGGTAGTATGGACATTTTAATGGTGCTAATTCTTTCAGTCCATGAGCACACCTTTCACTTATTTGTATCTTTTTCAGTTTCTTTCTTCAGCGTCTTATAAATTTCTGACTACAGGTCTTTTACATCCTTGGTTAAATTTATTTCTAGGTAATTTATTTTTGGAATTATAAATGGTATGGTCCTCATAGTTTCTCTTCCTGGTAGTTCATTATTGGTATATGAAAATACAACAGATTCCCAGATATTTATTTTGTATCCTACTATGTTACTGAATTCATTTATCAGTTCTAGTAGTTTTTTGGTGGAATCTTTGGGGTTCTCTATATAAAGTATCATGTCATCTGCAAGTTTTACTTCTTCCTTTCCAATTTGGATGTCTTTTATTTCTTCTTGTCTTATTGCTGTGGCAAGGACTTAAGTATTATGTTGAATAAGAATGGTGAAAGTGGACATCTCCATCTTCTTCCTGATCTTAAGGGAAATGCTTTTAGTTACTGCCCAGTGAATATGATGCTGGCTTCATATTTCATATATGTCCTTTATTATGTTGACATTTCCTCAACATAATTTCCACTTTGATGAGATTTTTTACATAAATGGGTGCTGGATTTTATCAAATGCTTTTTCTGCACTTATCGGTATGATCATATGATTTTTACCCTTCATTTTGTTTATGGAGTGTATCACATTTATTGATTAGTGGATACTATACCAACCTTGCATCCCTGGAATAAATACTATTTGATCATATGTATGATTTTTTAAATTTATTGCTGGATCCAGTTTGCTAATATTTTGTTGAGGATTTTAGCACCTATGTTCATCAGGGATATTGGCCTATAATTTTCTTTCTTTGTACTGTCTTTGTGTGGTTTTGGAATTAGAATAATGCTGGCCTCATAAAATAAGCTTGGGAGTTTTCCCTCCCCTTGAACTTTTTGGAATAGTTCGAGAATGATAAGTGTTTGAGCGTTTGGTAAAATTCACCTGTGAAACCATCTGGTCCAGGACTCTTGTTTGCTGGGAGTTTTTTTTATTACTTTTTCAATTTAATTAGTGTTAATTGGTCTATGAAGATTTTCTGATATCAGAGAAATTCAGATTATAACCATAATGAGATATCATCTCACACCTGCCTGAATGACTATCATTAATATATCAAGAAACAACAAGCATTGGCAAGCATGTGGAGAAAAGGGAACCCTTGTGCACTATTGGTGGGAATGTGGAAAACAGTATGGAGTTCCCTCAAAAAATTAAAAATGGAACTGCCTTATGATTCAGTAATTCCACTTGTAGGTATATATCTGAAGAAACCCAGAACACTAATTTAAAAGAGTATTTATACCCCTATGTTCATTGCAGTGTTATTCACAATAGCCAAGATTTGGAAACTGCCCAAGTGCCCATCAGTAGTGGATAAAAAAGCTGTGGTACATTTACACAATGGAATACTAGTCAGCCATAAAAAAGAAAGAAACCTTACCTTATGTGATGCATGAATGAACCTGGAGAGTGTTATGCTATTTGAAATAAGACAGAGGAAGACAAATACCATATGATTTCACTTGGATATGGAATATAATGAACAAAAAAGAGTATGATGATTACCAGAGGGAAAGGGGGTTGGGGGAGGTAGAGGAGCATAAAAGGGGGATAAATGGTGATGGAAAGAGACTTGACTTTGCATGGTGACACACACAATACAGTATACAGATAATGTATTATAGAATTATACACTTGAAACCTGTATAATTTTACTAACTAATGTCACCCCAGTAAATTCAATAAAATAAATAAAACTAAATAAAATGGATCTCCAGGTGGTTGTAATCCTGTTAGATCCTATGAGATTGAGAAGAATATTGAGCCATTTAAGCAATTTTGATGACAGTTTTCACCCAAAATATAATCACACAGTACTTTATTTTATATTAATGGTAATGATGTTAGTAGATACCATTTAAGTCTCTGTTATAAGCGCAAGATTTCATGAAATTTGTCACCTCTTTCTTGTCACCCATCCAAACTAACCACCTGAGTGGTCCCCTAGTCACCTTTTCCTGTTGTTTTTAACAGACTGCTTATCACTGCATGAGTTTTTATTGACTTTTCTGTTGCTCTTTCACCCCACATGTAAGCTCTTCGAACATGGAGTTGTGTCTTGTTTACCCCTAAATCTTCAGAGTCAAGTATCGAGTCTAGCCCTAGAGGTGCTCAGTTCATGTTTGTTGAGCAGGTGTTTGCGTGGGGCTGTGCTAGGCATTATATCCAGCCCATTATTCCTCTTCATTGGCGTTGCCACCTCCTGGGCCCAAGACCCCTCAACTACTGCATTAGATTCCCAAGAATCTGTCTACATTCCTGCCACCTCCCAGGTCATCCTCCACCTAGCAACCAGGTAAATAGAATCCTAATGCTTCTCTTTTTAAGCCTTCACTGGCATCTCCTTGCATTTAGCATAATATTTAATCTCCCTACCTTGATGTGCCAAATCCAATATCATTTGGTCCTGTCCACTTGCAATCTCATCAATTTAAAACATCTATTAACAGCTTATAGATGATACTGGATAGGAAGTCGTTTTTTTCTCTTCTTCTTTTTTTTTTTTTTTTAAAGAAACAGCATAATTGCCCCTTAGCAAAAGACCTTTTTGGCTGTCTTGAGTACCTGGAGAAGCTATTTGAGGTATGATGAGACCCACCAGAAGCATGCTTTGAAAGATGGCCTTTTGAATGCAGCTGTCTGTGCAACCCCACCCTGACCTCTGCCTTGCTGAGGGTTCCTTGATCTTGGGAGCTAGCACGGCCACCCTGGAGCAGTATTCTCCAGATGTGAGCCATACCCTTACTGTATGCACTATGCATGCTGCTGTTTGTTTAATCTGTTTTTTTAAACCAAATCATTATATTTAATTAAACAAATTTGCAATGGAAATTTTATGTCACTGTGTAGCATTTTGATTTGCTAGTTTTCTGCTATGAAATTAAAACATAACTTTTAAGAAATATGTCTTAGGTATGTCCCCATAACTCTTATTTTTTGTTAAACTTTTAATTTTTGTCTACAAGAAACCCATTTTATTTTATATATTTTTTTAAATTTTAGTGTATTTGGTATACAATGTAATCATAGTTTCAGTTGTACAATACAGTGATTCGGCATTTATATGTTGAATGTGATCACCACTCTAAGTCTAGTAATTATCTGTCACCATGCAAAGTTATCACCTTACTTTTTACTGTAATCCCCTTCATATTTCCTCTCTGGCAATCATTAGTTTGGTCTTTGTTTCTGTGAATCTGTTTTTGTTTTGCTTGTTTGTTTGTTTTTATATTCCACATACAAGTGAAACCATATGGTTTTTGTCTTTCTCTGTCCGACTTATTTCAATTAGCATAACATCCTTCAGGTCCATCCATGTTGTCACAAATGGCAAGATTTCATTCACTTTTATTGCTGAGTACCAAATCATACATATGCACCATATCTTCTTTAGCCATTCATCTATTGATGGACACCTAGGTTGCTTCCATGTTTTGGCTATTGTAAATAATACCACAATAAACATGGGGGTGCATATATCTTTTTTAATTAGTCGGGGGTTGTTTTCAGATAAATGCCCGTGAAAGGATAGAGGGAGGAGAGATATATAAGCGTAAGGAATAGAAGCAGGGTGAAGAAATGGAAAGAATAAAATTTAAAACAAAAATGAGAAGGGGAAGGAAGAAGGCAAAATGCAGTAAGAAAAGGAAGAATAAAATGTGAGATTTCAAATGGGAAGAAAGTGAAAAAATAGGAATAAAATTGAAAAAAGGGAAAAATATTAAAAAGCTTTGCAAAAGAAAAAACGATGCAAACAATGTAAAAGAACAAGGTGGAATTCGTCTCAGCAGTTTTTAGTGGTTGCCTGCTAAGTTCTTCTGGATGCTGTGCCTGTCTAGCTCTAGGCATCCTGTTCAAGGCTACCAGTGATCCACTGTCTGTGGCTGTCTCCTTCAGCTTTGGCTCTGTCCAGGATGGACGTCACTTCTCTGCACTGCTGGCTTTTTATCAGTACAAGGCCCAGGGTTCACAAAGTCCAAAAGCACTACAGATATTACAGATATTATAGTGAAAGGGCTTCTGGTGCAATTAAGAGGATGGGACGTCGATCGCCCCTGGCAGGCGCTGTTCAGACTTCAGGGAAGATGCTGGGTGTGTTCCTCAGCCCCTGCACCATACATCTTGGTCTGTCCCAGATTATTTCCAGTAATGTGTAGTTTCTGATGAGTTAGCCATCCATTTCATGTGAGGGGCCAACCTATGTAAAAGAGTCCGTTATTCCTTCCTTGGCACTGGGTGGGGCCCCAAATACCCCTTGTTGTGCTGATTTCTGCTCTCTCTGCTCAGCTTGTTTCAGTGGAATAGGATCAGGGGAACCAGCATGGTTTGATGGATTGAAAAAAGTTCAGAAAGGCCCCTTTTAGAGTTTCTCTTACTTTCCCCTGTGGAAATGCACCCAGCAGGGGGATCTTGAGCCTAGCAGGACTGTTCTGCAGAATGTTTCCATTAGATATGGTGTCGGCAAATTCTGCAGGAGGTAGATGGGCACGCCTTTCCCTTTGCAGAGGTTTGTACTGTGCCTTGGGGTGGGGGTGGGGGGCTGGTGGTGATGGAGGGGTCTGCAAGGCTGCAGAGAATCCCAGGCACTCAACTGTTGCTGTCTAAATCCCAGCCCACTGCCTTTGCATGAGACACAGTCCAGACCTCTCTGTTCTGTACAGCCCCCAGATTGCTTGCCAGCCAAGGTGGGCGAGGCCCAGCAAGCCCTTCACTGCAGAACTTTCCAATCTCTCTCTCCCCAGCTGGACCCAGTGGGAATGGACTCAAGAGATCTAGTGTGGCCTCATGAGGCTGAGAAAAGTTCAGAATAGGTCAAAAGGCAATTTTTCCATTCTATAAGAAATCTCTCCACAGCTGCATCAGCAGCAGT
Source organism: Mormoops blainvillei (assembly GCA_004026545.1). Lineage (NCBI taxonomy): Eukaryota > Metazoa > Chordata > Mammalia > Chiroptera > Mormoopidae > Mormoops > Mormoops blainvillei. Next base: position 253,991 of record PVJD01001458.1, on the reverse strand, counting down.
TGATCAACTCATGCTTAGCGGGGCAGGCAGGGCACCTCTTGCAGACTTTAGACTGAGGAATCCTGTTTTCTTCTCCAGTCTGCTCGATAAGATCTCTGTTCTGGCCTCCCTGCTGTGTTGCACCAGTCTCTGATCTCTCTGCCCAGTGGTTTCACTGGGAAAGAACGTGTAGCTCTAGTGTGTCTGGGCGTGGCTGAGTGAGGTTCAGAATGGGTCCAAGAGAAGCACTTTTTCTCTCCTCCTATATTTCTCTCTGTAACTGTGCTTTCCATCTGGTCTTTTTGCTGGCAGAGCAGCTATGTGAGGGGTCCTTGCCCTGCCACGTTTTAGCTCCTCTTTAAAAAGTCTCCATGAAGTACCCCCACCACAGCACTGAGTCTCTGTTTGGTGCTCCATGTATACCACCTCCCCCAAAAGCAAAATGTCTCTCAAGGTCACAGCTGGCTGCAGCTTGCAGGTGCCTCTGACTGCCCCAGGTACTGCAACCTACTTGTTTTAGGAGATTGAGTCCTGTCTGGAACTCTCCACGTTGGCATTACAGCTATGGACATGCTGCTCAACTATGTGTGTGTATCCTGAGTCTTCTTGACTCTGTGTATCCCCCCAAGTCACTCCCAATTAGGGTTGGGGATCGCTGTGCAGGACTGGGGCCCCCTGTTCCTAGAAGGAAGGGAACTCCAGAACTATTATTTCTGTCTGGTCCCTCCACTGCTACAGTCATCACACACATAGTATTTCCCCTTTGATTTATAAAATCTCCTTATTGGGCAGTATGAAGCACCTTGTGTACTCCTTGACTTCAGAACTTCCTATCAGCCAAGATTCTGTTGATTGTTCAGGTTTATTGTCGGAAGATCAGCTGAAAATCTGAGTTGGGGCAAGAGCAAGTGGACTTAGCTTCCATCTACTTAGCTGCCATCTTCAGCTCTCTCCAGTAGGTTGTCTTTTCATTTTGTTGTTGGTTTTCTCCACTGTGAAGAACACTTTTTATTTTGATGAAGTTCAATTTGTTTACTTTTGCTTTTGTTTCCCTTGCTCAAGGGAACAAATCCATAAAGTTTCCATAAAAGTGTAACTCGCACTGATGTCAACTAGTTTATCATATTTTCTTCTAGGAGTTTCATGGTTTCAGATATTACAGTCTTTAAATTTATTTTTGTATATGGTGTAAGAGAGTGGTCCAGTTTCTTTGTTTCTTTGTTTCTTTCTTTTTTTTGCACGTGTCTGTCCAGGTTTCCCAATACACTTGTTGAAGAGATTGTCATTTCTCCATTGTATTGAATATATACTTGCCTCTTTTGTCAGAGATTAGTTGACCTTGAAAGCAGGGGTTTATTCTGGACTATCTGTTCCGTTCCATTGATCCTTGTGTGTGTTTTTGTACCAGTACCCTTCTGTTTTGATTATTATAAGTTTGTAGTATAGTTTGAAATCAGGGAGCATTATACCTCCAACTCTGTTCTTTCTCGATTGCTTTGACTATTCATGGTCTTTTGTGATTTTATATGACTTTTAGGATTATTCTAGTTCTGAGAAGTATGCCATTTGGTATTTTGATAGGGATTTTATTGAATTCATTGATTTCAGTAGTATGGTCATTATAATGAAATTAATTTTTCAATTCTGTGAGCAGGAAGCATTCTTCCATTTATTTGTGTCCTGTTCAGTTTTTTTCTCAATGCCTTATGGCTTTCAGAGTAGAGGTATTTTAACTTCTTGGTTAAATTTGTTCTTAGGTACTTTATTCTTTTTGATGTAACTGTAAATGGAATTGTTTTCTTATTTTCTCCTTCTGATTTTTATTGGTGTATAGAAATGTTATGGATTTCTGTATATTAATTTTGTATTCTGCTCCCTCACTGAATTTATTTATTAATTCTATTATTTTTTGATGGATTCTTTAGGGTTCTCTCTATATAATATCATTCCATCTGCAAATAGTGACCGTTTCCAATTTGGATTCCTTTTATTTATTGGTTTCTTGTCTAACTGCTGTAGCCAGGGCTTCTAATACTATGGTGAATAGAAGTGGCAGTAGTTTGCATCCTTGTCTTGTCTCTGATCTTAGAGGAAAAGCTTTTAGTTTTTCACCATTGAGTATGCTATTAAGCTGTGGATTTGTCATATATAGGCTTTATCATGTTGAATTATGTTCCCTCTATACCCACTTTACTGAGAGATTTTATCATAAATTAATGTTGAATTTTGTCAAATGCTTTTTCTGCATCTATTGAGATGATTATATGATTTTTATCACTGGTTTTTGTGATGTGATGAATCACATTCATTGTGGTACAGATGTTGAACCACCCTTCCAACTCATATAAATCCCGCTTGATGATGATGGTGATGTATTGTTGATTTTTTTTTTCACTAACATTCTGCTGAGAATTTTTCGCTCTGTGTTATCAGTGATACTGTATTATAATTCTCTTTTTTTGTATTGCCTTTGGTTTTTGTATCAGGGTAGTGCTAATTTCATTGAATGAGTTTGGAAGTGTTCCTTCTCAAAATATTTTTTGAAATAGTTTGAGAAGGATAGGTTAATTCTTTAAACTTTTGGTAGGATTAACCTGTGAAGCTGTCTAGTCCTGGGTTTTTGTTTGTTGGGTGTTTTTTGATTACTGCTTCGATTTCATTGCTATCAATCAGTCGGTTCAGATTCATGGTTTCCTTGTAATTTAGTCTTGGAGGGTTCTGTGTTTCTAGAAGTGTATCCATTTGTTCTAGATTGTCCAATTTGTTGCCATGTAGTTGATCATAGTATTCATTAATGATCCTTCGTCTTTTTGTGGTATTAATTATAATCTCTCCTCTTATATTTTCAATTTTATTTGGGTTCTCCTTTTTTTTCTTGATGAGTTTTGTTAGAGGTTTGTCAATTTTACTTACCCTTTCAGAGAACCAGCTCTTAATTTTGTTGGTCTTTTCTGTTGTGTTTCTAGACTCTATTTCATTTATTTATTCTCTGATCTTTTTTAGTTCCTTTCTTCTACTGACTTTGGTATTTGGTTTTTATTCTTTTTCTAATTCTTGTATATGTCAGGTTAGGTTTTTCATTTGGGATTTTTTGTGCTTCTTGAGGTAGGCCTGCATAGGTGTGAATTTTCTTCTTATACCTGCCTTTGCTGCATCCCATATCTTTTATAAATTGTATTTTCATTTTCATCTGTCTCAAGATAGTTTTTGATTTCCTGTTTTTTGTTTTTTTGTTTTTTGAGCCATTGGTTATTTAGTAGCATGTTGTTTAGTCTCCATATATTTGTGGGGGGTTTTCTAGCTTCCTTCCTTTAGTTGATTTCTAGTTTCATGCCGTCGTGGTCAGAAAATATGCTCGATATAATTTTAATCTTGAGACTTGTTTTGTGGCCTAATATACAGTCTATTCTGGATAATGTTTTATGTGTACTTGAGATGAATGTGTAATCTATCGTTTAGGGATGATATATTCTAAAAATGTCTATTAAATTGATATGGTATAATATGGAATTTAAGGCCATTATTTCCATAATAATTTTCTGTCGGGATGATCTGTCCATAGAGGTAAATGGAGTATTAAAGTCCACAGCTATTTTTTGTTACTGTTAATTTCTGTTGTCAACTTAAGAAATGTTCAAACCTGTAGGCATTTTTATGAGTTTATTTGAGGCAAACAGACGATAATTGCCAGGAAGCACTCCCAACAGATTGAGAAAATACTCTGGAAAATGGCAGTTTTACCACTTGCTTTATGCATCGGAATCAAAGGGGAAGATGTAAGAGAGTTGCATAAAATTCATAGGTGATAAATTAGGGAGACAGGAGAAAGCAAAGTGGGGAAATCTCTGGGATTGGATAAAAAGCAAAACAAATAGACACATACTTCTTTTACATTGGTGGGTACAGGATAGTTAACAATCAACTTTTACCACACGTAGAGATGGTATGCTACAGAAGAAGATAACAATGAGAGGTTCTGTGGTTTCATGGGAGGTTGCGCTCTGAGGGATCTGGAAAAAGAGGATTACTCTGAAATTTCAAAGGTGTGTTAGCAGTAGATGCAAAGAGACAATAGACAGGCTCGGTTAAGGTAAAGACTGACCTTTGTCAAGGAAGATACTAGCCTACAGCATGGTTACCCACCATGACACTCTTTTAAAAAGTTAGGAAGTTTTAATTTCAGACCAATCTGTGTGGTTACTTCATGTCTCTGAGTTTGTAAGGCCCACCATGCACACTTCCTCTGAGCTTGTCAGATTTAGAATGTGGCCCTTTTTTGTCCACACTAACCTTTTTTGGTCATAAATCAATCCAGCTGATGCATTGATGACCAACCTTTTGGTTGCATAATGTGTCCCCATTCTGCTACAAAGGCTCATTCCTAGGAAGTCCTAGTGTCAGCATATGTCTTACTGACCAGCGGACCATTTAGAATGGGACAAGACTAACTGTGGATGAAACTCAAGGCTGAATTTTTCTCAAAAGTGAAAAGTAGGTAAATGGGAGGCAGTCTTATGGGCCTTTATTAAGAAAAACACTCTGGGTCATTTCTAACCTACACGCTGTTATGATCCATGTTTTGTGTCTGTCTCCTCTGTATGTTGCATCTATATTAACATGTATTTATAGTTTGAGGGCATATTATACACCTTCTCAGTTTTCACAATTTGACCATGAGATAGGTTCTCATTTACTATGGCCTATCTGCTTCATTGGAAGCACTCAAGTGCTGATTCCTGATTAGTTGTGCAATTGGGAACTGTAACCTTAAGGTTTATTCTGGGAAGGCTGTAAGAACACAATGCTGTAAATTACAGTTACCATCTAAAAATTACAGAGTCAGGGAGTGTCTGTTTCCAGTACTGCGGGTGTTCGGCAGAGAGCGAAACACATGGGAGGCGTTATAGCAATGCAAGCCTGGGGAGAGAAGGAGAGTGCCTCTCAGAGGAGAACACTCCTGTTCCCTGGTTCCCAGGGCTTTTATTGAGGCTGGTTACCAAGGGTGCATAGAATTGCTAACAGTCACACCTGTTACCAGGGTAAGGGAGGAGAGGAGTGAGAGAATGGTCAAGTGTTGTTTCCAGGACAACCAAGACGGAGGGAGTGCTTGGTTCCCCCTTCAATGGACACATTCATGCCAAGTTCCACATTTGGAACCCTGCTGTTGGTGTCACAGGTACACATACCAAGGGGGTTGAACTCCCTCCCACAAGGGAGGACAGTAAGAGTTTCAGGAGTAAATTACATATCCCTCAGCAGCAGTTATAGAGGGCCAGGTTTTTATAACCACTTCAGCTTCCATGTGAATTAATGCAGTTAGTAGTTTTTGTTGGGTTCAGAGGTAAACACGTTCCTATAAATGTCGCATTTATACATGAAATTCTTTTCTCAATATTCCTTTTCTACTAACCTTCTGTTGCTTTCCTTGTCCTTAGTTTGTCTCTTTTTACTCATTCATAAAAAACCAACTTATTAGGACAAACTACTTACTTTTAATTTCTTTTAAACACATACACACATCGCTTTCCTTTCTTTTGCAATAGCATTCCATCCAAATTTCAAAAGAGAAACTATACAAATAGTATTATTGATAATATAAGGTATCTTAAACACCTTCAGCAATTATTAACAGTTGGGCTATATACACAAGGTTTGAGAAAAACCCAGAAGATGAGTAAAATTATTATTATGACTAATGTTAGCAGGTAGGTAAAGACAATTAAACTAATAAAGTTCAACATCAGTCATAGGTATACAGGCCCTGTCAATGTCTTATGATACTTGTGTATCTCTGACATCTGTGGCTTCTTATCCTTGAGAAGTCTTTGATCTTCATTGTAGGTGGAGCCAAGTGTCAGAGACAGGGGCTGGTGCCCATTTGCAGTTTAAGACCTGATAAGGTTCCTTCCAATGATGCTGGTGAGCCTTGAATTGATGTCTTTTCCAGTGGACAAAAATCTCATGCTTGTAAGTCTTGGTCTTAGTTTCCCAGAATAACTATCACTAATTTATCAGTCTCTGTAAGTTGGTTAATAAGTTCTTGATAATAATGTAGAATGTCTCTCTTTAGTAAGGTTGATTCATATGTCCATTCATCTAGATGTTTAGGGTGACCAGTGACTATTTAATGAGGAGAAAAACTATGAGATTACCAAAAGGCATAGATTTCAGGTTGAGGAGTCCTATAAGGAGAGCTTTTGGCCAAGGAAGATTAAAAACTTTTGAAAATTTACCTGGTGACTTATAATTGTACCATTTGTATTTTCTGCCAATCCAGAGAAATGAGATGATAAGCACAATAAAAATACTGTGGAATAGGCCAAATATTACAAATAGATTACATTATTTCTTAGTGAAATTGTTAGGGGAACTCAAGAGTTAAATATTTTAGCTTCAGTCATAGTTGATAGGCTTAAGTGATTACTGCATATAGAAAGCTGTTATTCTGGGAACGAATGCATGACCTAATTGTCACTCTAGGACGTGGACTAGCAATTCAACCTTTGTGCCCCAGGGGGTCTGCAAGCAATTGAGATAGTATCTGAACCATTGTGTTCCAGTGAAGGAATGTCCTGTGACTGTTAATCAGCAGATAAAGAAATATTAGGAAAATTGCCACCATAACTCTTATCTGATTAAACTTTTCCCAGATCTCTTACCTACCCACTCTTTCTCTGTACAAAAAGGTCAGCTTGAGATGAGATGTTAAAGATGGTTTTTGAGTGTACATAACCTGCCCTTCTCTCAGATCGCTGGCATCTGAATAAAGCACACACAAAGATTTAATCCTTGTCTCTACTGACTGGTTCTGGTAGTGACAGGCAGCACAGACTCCAGTTTTTCCAGTTGCCAAATCAGTCCCTCAGTCACTTTAACTTGGAGGGAATTTCCCAGTTGGGAATTAATTTGTCCCAATAATAATGTACCTACCACTAAGGCTGTTGCTCTTCTGCAAGGGAATGCCTCACCTAGTAAAAAACACTGGAAAGCATAACTACACATATTTGTATTCTTGAGATGGTGGTATTTGGATAAAATCCAATTACTATACCGCAAATGGATCTAAAGAGAGTGGGAACTGCCCTTGGGTTCTGTGGAATGATTTTCTGGGATTATATTTGGACAGGTAGAACTTCTGCTGTGCGCTTTACGAGCGATAGTAGGAGAAGTTGTTCAGTAATATTGTTTACTCCATGAAATAATTTTCTTAGTACCTCAATGTGTTAGCTCATGTACATGTTAAAGTGTAGGTAACTGAGTCACTATAAGTATGATTGGTTTCTGATTGGGACCGTATCTGTTTGTCTGGGTCAAAGTTTTCCCCCTTTTGTTGCCATATCCTCTTTTCTTCTGCAGCTGTCTGTTGGAAGTATAAAAGAGAGTCTTTTATTGATTTAATAAGAAACAAGGAGGCATCCTCAGGTCTAGATAATCTGGCTGTTTAATGCTGCCTGCCTAGCTGCAGCATCAGGTAAATGATTTCCTGTTGCTTCTGTGGTGGCAGCTTTCGAATGTCCTGGAATTTTGATAATTGCAAGTTATTTCAAGTTTTATATGACATCTAATAATTCTGCAGCCTATGTTATATTCTTCATGGGTTGTTCTGAGAAAGTTAAAACCTTGCTGCTTCCACAACATTCTAAAGTTGTGAGCTACACCAAGGGCATAGCTGCTATCAGTGCAAATACTGGCTCTTTGATCTTCGGCTAATTCGCAAGCCTGGGTTAGAGCAATTAACTCAGTTTGTTGGGCAGATCTTATTCAGGTAAGTAAGAACTTTAATTATGCCCCCCATGGAAGTTATTTTAAATCCAACTCAGTAATGTCCCTGTTTATCTTCAAAGATCCATCTGTAAACCATATTAAGTCAGTATTATCAACAGGAGTTTCCTGTAAACCATTCCTAGGAACAAGAAGGTGGTCAGTAAGCAAAATGCAATCATGAATGTCTTCATCCTGCAAAGAAGGTAGCAGACTTACTAGGTTAAGATTGTTACATCAAGTTAAAGTGTGTTAGGCACAGAAAGCAAAAGCCAGTCAACTGACAGAATTGTCAAGTGTAGTGAGAATTTAGTGGAGATTCAGCAGAATGAAGAACATAAACAGAGGAGAGCCTTGTCTTTTGTTTGTTTGCATTACCTGTATATAGCAGAGAGGGCTGTCAGGCAGTGCAGGAGCCCTCTGGCTACTGAGTCTAGTTGCTGACTATAATAGCCTGTAGGTCTATGATATTTCCTTTGTTTTCATGCATAAAAACTTAGAAAGTTTATAGTTAAGGTGCCCCAGAGCCGGAGCTTTACATAAATATCCAGAGATTTTACAGCTTGTTCCCCTTCTGGGTTCCACTAAATTGTGTCAGGTCAAGTTGATTTAAATAAGACATATACAGGCTGGGCCATTAATGAAAAATTTTTAATCCAATTATGACAGTATCTAGTCAGACCTAGGAACTCTCTAAGCTGGTTTTTGTTTGTTTGTTTGTTTGTTTGCTGGTTATTTGTTTTTAGAAGAGGAAAGGATACTATTTCTCTGAGTTTTTCAGGGTTAATTAGTAGTGCATTTCTGAAATCAGAGCTTGTCTTTTGATATTCTACATCTCTTTAGGCTTACTGTTGTAATAGGTAAATTGCATCCTTTTGGGAGTGTAATATGTCCTAATTTCAAGGGTGTCCAACCTTTTGGCATCTCTGGGACACACTGGAAGAAAAAGAGTTGTCTTGGGCCACACATTAAATACACAAACACTAACAAAAACTGATGAGCAAAAAAAAGATTTTAAGTAAATTTCAATTTTGCTTTTGGCCTCATTCATAGCCATCCTGGGCTGCATATGGCCTACGGGCCATGGGTTGGACACCCCTGATTGGATTAGAGTGGAATCTTTGCAAAATTCAACACCATTCAAATGAGCTTTTAGTATCTAAGACAAATTGGTGGGACTCTCAATGTATTCTTAGGCACTATTGTCCAAGTAAATTTGTGATCTTCCCAGGCGAAAGTGAAGAGATATTTGTCTTTTTTTTTTTAAACAAGAATACCACACACTCACAAAAAAGTACATAAATCTATTACTGAAACAGGATGTTAGGGAATAACTGTTTTACTTATAGCTGTGAGATTCTGTGCAAACCTCCATCCTTTCCAATTTTTTTTTAAGGATAGGAGAATTTACAGGGGCTTGTACATGGAATTTTAAGCACTCCCTTTTAAAGTAAAATTGTATGTAGGGCTCAATTCCAGTGTGTTCATAAAGGATATCAGTGACTGGAAAAGGCCTGAAGTTGCAATGGAATGTCCTATAACAAATGTTCAGTCAGTCTCAAGATTAATTTCCTCTTGGTGGTTCCTTTAAAATCATTTTTTTCCCCATTGCTTCAGTATCTGATTCATTTAGTTCTAAATACATTTCATTCTTCTTGGAAAACAGATATGTGGGCATTATTGGTTTCAAGAAAACCTTGCCCAAGCAGGTTAATTGGGGCAGATTTGATTAGCAAAAAAATATATATTGCCCATAACATTCCCTAGTTGGCAGGGAAGAAGATCTGATTTAAAAACAGACATTGGTCGATTATATATCCCTACCATTTGCACAGAAACTTTACTCTGAGGGTGAAGGCAACTTAGTTGGTTGTGGTTCAGAACAGATAAACTAGCCCCAATATCTAATGGGCCTTAGTAATTTCCCCCTTTATAGTAATTTCTATTTCTCTTAAACTGTAAGGAGAAGGGGAAATACCCTCTCATAGTCCTGGGAGTAACCGTATGTATGTCTTCATCTCTTCTCTTTCTGAATCCTGTTTCAGTTTTCTTTAACCCTCCTTAAGGTGACCTGGCTTTCTGCGATTAAAAACAGACTCCTCTACAAAAGTTTTCCAGCAAACCTTATTTAGTAATTCTGTTGCTTTGTTCCCAGAAACCAGTAGGCTTATTAATTGGAATAGGTCACAACAGCCAAGATCACGTGTTCTAACAGTGAAATTAAATTCCTTTGAGGACCCATCAGGGTCCTGGAGAAAGTCGGGGAAATCTTTAAGTAGATTCTTTAATTCTGTTCTAGTCCAAGGAATGTATGCAATTGCTAGTTCTCCTCTACCTGAGTCTGGCTTTTCTCCAAAGAAAGCTACCCAAATTTCTTGGGTTTGTCTGTTTGTTTGTTTTAGTCTGTCCTGGCTTAGTTTTCCATTCTCAATGTCCCCTAGGTCAGTGGGGACCTGTGGTGGAGTCGGTGAGAAGAGAGGGAGGAGTGAAAGAGAGTAGATCTGGACAGCAGAGAAAAGGGTACAGCAGGGCAGTTAGAGACAAGGGGAAAATGTGACATTGGCATTGAGCAGCTTCAGAAGCCTTCCTTAGTTCAGAGACAGGCTCTAAAAGTTGTTATTAACTTCTTTTAGAAAAGAGAATTTATCTGTGCTTCTTCTAGAAGCTTCTAATTTCCAACCAAGATATACTTCCCATTCATGCGGTTTAATTTTAGAGCCAGTTTTTTTTAATTTTGCAAACAAAAAAATAATAATAATTCAGGCATCAAAAGAGTTCCGGTTTGGTTATCTTAAGTTGATATTACCTCTAGTTAAAACTCCCCATTTCCATTAGTACTTGCAAGTAAAGGCTTCCTATTTATTGTGTATCTGCAGGAGTATTAATGGGGGCTGGGGGTTGGGAGACTCTGGCCTTGAAGGCATGATTTTCCCATATTAATTTTAGTTTTATTTTGGGAGCTGCAGAGTCTTAACAAAATTTGTAGGGATATCGAGTAGTGGGTTGAAGCGTGCAGCTTGAGTGGATTGAGGTTGAGCTCCAAAGGGCTGTTGCCTCCCAAGTCACCTCAGTGCTATTACATGTTTTGATGTCTCTCCCAGCTGTCTAATGTAGCTCTGAAGACTCTTGAGTGCTAAGTAACCAATCTTTATGTGTATGTCCCCAGGCAAGTTAATTACAACAGAGTTGGAAATTCCTTATGGGGCCCCAGCATGGCATGAGGTATACCCTCTGACACCTCCACAAAGATTCTCAGTTGCCTAGGAATACCCAAGATTAAAGCTGGAGGAAGTGCCCCTTATCTTCTGAGCCCAATGAGTTCAGGCTCTCATTTATCCATCGAAAGGTTTTGTTCAGACTGTCAGAAAGAAATTTCAATTGAAAAGCAAAAGTTAAAACCTGTATTTTTTCCCCCGTCCTGAGTTCTCAACTCTTATCTTTAGCCTGGGTTCTTTCAACCCTTAACCATTAGCTCCACCTCAAGGATTTTTTTGTTTTTTTAACAACGCAAAGTCAGGACCTCTTACCTTAAAACAGGGAGGTCTGGAATTCCAAGTGAAACTCACTCAAGTTCACCTGATGCAAAGCAAGAAGCCAGTGGAACACAGCAGACCTGTGCTGATAGGAAGCACAGGTCTGGGTCTGCAGGGTGATCCTGGGTGGGCTTCTTTGGAATCCTGCTGCACTATGCCAAGTAAATGTCAACATAAAAAATGTCCAAATCTGCCCTGACTGGTGTGACTCAGTGGATTGAGCACTGGCCTTTAAACCCAAAGGTCCCAGTTCAATTCCCAGTCAGGGCACATGCCTGGGTTTCAGGCCGGGCCTTGGGTTGGAGGGCCAGCGTGAGGAAACCGAACGATGATGTTTCTCTCGCACATTGATGTTTCTCTCCCTCTCTTTCTCCCTCACTTCCCCTCTCTCTAAAAATAAATGAATGAATGAATGAACGAATAAATAAATAAATAAATAAATAAATAAAGTCTGTAAGAATTTTTATGAATTTATTTGAGCCAAACTGATGGCAATTGCCAGGAAGCAAATCTCAATGGATTGAGAAAATGCTCTGGCAAATGGCAGTTTCACAACTTATGCATCAGAATCAAAAGGGGAAGATGTAAGGGGGTTACAGGAAATCCATTGCTGCTAGAATAGGGAAGTAGGAGAAAGCAAAGCAAGGATATCTCTGGGATTGGGTAAAAAGTATCCAAAGGTATGTTACTGTAGATACAGAAAGACAATAGACAGGCTTAGTTAAGGTAAAGATTGACCATTGTCAAAGAAGGGGAAGAGATTAGTCAAAGAACATGTGTGAATGACCCATGGTCATGGACAACAGTGTGGGGATGGACTGTGAGAGTGGGGGTGGGCTGAACGTTGGAGGGCAAAGGGGTAAAAATTGAGACAATTGTAATAAAGTAAACAAGAATAAAAATATTAAAAATAAAATTTAAAATTGTAAATAAAAAGAATGATGATACTTGCCTAGGACGTGACTACCCACCATGACTCGCTTTTTGTTTGGAAGTTTTAATTTCGGACCACCTTATGAGTATATGGTTACAATATGTCTGAATTTGTAGGCCTGTCATGCATGCCTCCCCTAAGCTTCTCAGGTTTAATTTGTGGCCCCTTTTTGTCCTAACTGCCTTTGTGTCTGTTAATATTTGCTTTATATACTTGGTTTGCTCCTATGTTACATAGATTTCATAATTGTTATGTCCTTTGTTTTTTGTTTAATCCCTTTATTATTATGCAGTGGCCTTCTTTGTTTCTTTTTACATTATTTATTTTAGAGTCTTTTTTGTCTGATAGGGGTATTGCTGTCTTGGCTTTCTTTTCATTTCTATTTGCACGGAATAGCTTTTTCCATCCCTTCACTTTCAGTCTGTGTGTATATTTCAATCTAAGGTGCATCTCTTGTAGCCAGCTTATAGACAGGTCTTTTTTTAATCCATTCTGCCACCCTATGTCTTTTGATTGAAACTTTTAGTCCATTTACATTTTAATCCTCACCCAAGGATATGTTCATTGATTTCAGAGAGAGGGGAAGGGAGGGAGACCAAGAATGAGACAGACAGAGAGACAAACACATCTATGTGATCATCTATGATCAAAACATTGATCATTTGCCTCCCATATGTTCTCTGACCAGGGATCAAACCTACAACCTAGGTATGTGCCTTGAATGGGAATCGACCCTTGACCTTTTGTTGTATGGGACAGTGCTCAAACCAACTAAGCCACCTGGCTAGGGCTAAAGTTATTATTGATAGGTATGTGGTTATTGACTTTTTTTTTTACTTTTCTGGTTGTTTTTGTTGTTTTTCTCTGTCCCTTTCTTCTTTTGAATTCTTTCTTTTTGATTTGTGGTTTTCTGTAGTATGGCTGCGTTCCTTTCTCTTTACACAATATTTTCCATATTTTCTGTAGGTTTGGTTTGTGGTTACCATGATATACCCATCTGTAGTCTTTTTTAAACTTATCAGCTTGTAAGTTCAAACTCATTCTAAAAGCACTAGATATTTACTTCCCATCCTCCACTCTCTATGTGTTTGAAATCATTTAAATATATTTTTGTTTTGTGTGTCTCCTGACTATTGTAGTTATAGTTTATTTTGCTAGTTTTGTCTTTTAACCTTTATATTAGCTTATTAAATTGCTGGTGCACTGTGTTTATTATACCGGTTAGATTTTGTCATTCCTGTATTTTCTTATTTCTGTTTATGGTCTTCCTTTTCTGCTTAAAGAAAAAGCTTTAACATTTCTTGTGAAGCTGCTCTACTGGTGGTGAACTTGCTTAGTTTTGGAGAAGCTCTTTACCTTTCTCTCAATTCCAAGTGATAACCCTGCTGAATATAGTATTCTAGGTTGTAGATTCTTTCAGCACTGTAAATATGCTCTGCTACTCCCTTCCGGCCTCTAAAGTTGCTGCTGAAAAGTCAACTAATAGCCTTATGAGGTTTCCCTTGTATGTGATTTGTTGTTTCCTTCTTGCTGCCTTCAATATTGTTTCTTTATCCTTACCTTTTCCATTTTAATTACAATATGTCTTGGTGTAGGACCCTTTGGCTTCTTTTTGTATGGAACTCACTGCATTTCTAGGACCTGTATGTCTGTTTTCGTTTTCAGACTTTCTTTTTTTAATATACATTGTATTGAGTATGTTATTATAGTTGTCCAATTTTCCCCCCACTTTATCCATTCCACCCTGCACCCCATCCCATCATCCCCACACCTCTTAGTTCATGTTTGTGAGCTGTACATATCAGTTCTTTGGCTTCTTAATTTCCTATACTATTTTTAGCCTCCCCCTGTCTATTTTATTTTATTTTTCTGGTCAACATTTTCCCACCACCACTTTACCCAACCCCACCCACCCCCGCCTCCCACCCTCAATCCTCTCCCCATTTGGCTTTGTCATGGGTCCTTTATGCAAGTTCTTTGATGACCCTTCCCCTCCCTTTCCCCTGTCATCACCTTCAATCCTTCCGTCTGATTACTGTTTGTTTTTTATTTCAGTGTTGCTGGTTATATTTTGCTTGCTTGTTTATATTATTGATTGGATTCTACTTATAGGTGAGATCATATAGTATCAGTCTTTCACTGCCTGGCTTATTTCACTTAGCATAATGTTCTCCAATTCCATCCATGCTGTTGTGAATTATAGCAGCTCCTTCTTCCTTTCTGCTGCATAGTATTCTGCTGTGTAAATGTACCATACATAGTTTTTTGATCCATTCATCCTTTTGGTCTGAGAAAATGCTTGATATGATTTCAATTTTCTTAAATTTGTTGAGGCTTATTTTGTATCCTGTCATGTGGTCTAGCTTTGAAACTGTTCCATGTGCATTTGAAAAGAATGTGTAGTTTGCCTCTTTGGGATGAAAGGTTCTCTATATGTCAGGTAAGTGCATTTGATCTAATGCATCATTCAGTTCCACAGTATCTTTGTTGATATTTTGTTTGGATGACCTATCCTTTGTTTACAGTGGGGTATTAAAATCCCCTATGATAAGCGTGTTGCTGTCTTTATCTTTCTTGAAAGTCCTCCAAGATTTTCCTTATATATTTGGGTGCTCCTATGTGCGGTACATATAGGTTTACAATGTTTATATTTTCTAAATGGATTCTTCCTTTGACTATTATGGAAGGGTCCTTCTGTGTCTCTTTTTATGACCTTTGTTTTGAAGTCTTTTTTGTCCGATACAAGTATTGCTACCCTGACTTTTTTATCCTGTCCATTTGCTTGGAATATGTTTTTCCAACCCTTTACTTTCGATCAGTTTAGGTCTTTTGTCCGGAGTTGGGTCTCTTGTAGGCAGCATATACGGGTCATGTTTTCTTATCCATTCAGCTACTCTGTGTCTTTTAATTGGAGTATTTAATCTATTTACATTTAAAGTTATTATTGATAGATACTAATTTTTTCCTTTTGCACTTGTGTTCCTTTCTCGCTCTCACTGTTTTTCTTCATCTTCTTAAAGCAGTCCCTTTAGCATATCTTGCTGTGCTGGTTTGGTAGAGTTGTATTCTTTCAGCCTTCTTTTGTCTGGGAATCTCCTTATTTCACCTTCCATTTTAATGGAGAGCCTTGCTGGGTAGAGTAGTCTTGGTTGCAGATCTTTGCTTTTCATTATTCAGAATATTTCTTGCCATTCCCTTCTGGTTTGTAGTGTTTCTATGGAGAAATCAGCTGCTAGCCTTATTGGGGCTCCCTTGTATGTTACTTCCTGTTTCTCCCTTACTGCCTTTAAGATTCTTTCTTTGTCCTTGATATGTGCCATTTTAATTATGATGTGTCTTGGGGTGGGTCTCTTTGGGTTCCTCTTGATTGGAACCCCCTGTACTTCCTGGACTTCTATGACTTTTTCTCTCCTCAAATGAGGAAAGTTGTCCATCATTACTTTTTCCGACAGGTTTTCCATCCCTTGCTTCTCTTTTTTCCTCTTCGGGTATTCCTATCTTTACATTTCATGTTGTCCTGCATTTCCCTTAACCCCTCTTCATTCCTTTCTAGTCTTTTTTCATTTTCTTGCTCTTTCTGGGATTTTTTTTCTACCATGTTCTCCAGTTCGCTGATTCAATCTTCTGCTTCACCTAACCTGCTTTTGATTCCTTCTACTGTGTTCTTCAATTCAGAAATTGTATTCTTCATTTCCTCTTGGGTCTTGTTAATGGTTTCTGTGTCCTTTTTCATGCTGATATAGTTTGCAGGAAGTTCCTCATAGTTTCCCTGTAGTTTTTTGTAATTCTCATTGAGCTCACTGAGTTCAATAACCTTCCTTATAATCATTGTTTTGGACTCAATATCTGATAGTTTACTTGCCCCTGTTTCATTTAGTAGTCTTTCTGAGGATTCATCTTTTCCTTTCCGTTGGGGGGTTCTTTGTCTTCCCATTATTTGTCTGCTGGAGCAAACCCACAAAGCTGGGGAAACAAACCCACGACCACAAAAATAACTCCCCCCAGCAGTCCCACTATTAACAGCAAACAAACCAGTATTAGTAAGGCTTTAAAGAGATTAAGACTATTATCAGAAAGGAGAGAAAAGACTGTAGTATAAAATCTAGTGACTTAATATGCACCAATTCGATGGACAAGAAACGAATGTTAAAAAGCTGTGTAGTAAAGAAAGTATTGCAAATCATGGAGAAGACCACAGTGGATTTTGTCTCAGTAGCCTCTAGTATTTACCACTGTTTTCTCTTTCTGGATCCACCTCTAGTGAAGTCAGATATTGATCCTGTCTGAACTTAGGCAGCCTGTTCAAGGCTTCCCAGGATCTACTGTCTATGACTGTCTCCTTCAGTTGTTGATCTAGTTATTCTGTGCTCAGCAGTCAGGCTTAATCACCATAGGACAGGGCGTAATCCCTCCTGGGGTTGGGGCTAATGTTTTCTGTCAGGCTGCTGCTGCTGCTCAGAGGGGAGTGGACTGTGTGAGCTCAATGGCTGCCATCTTATGGGGGATGATCCAGCACCAAGATCCTGGAGGCTACCTTCTCAGTTCCCTCCCCAAAGTCTCTGTCCCCAGTCTCTCCTCAAGCGTCTCTAGTTCACTCTGACCGCTGCCTCCCCACCCCCACCCTTTGCAGGGATCTACTGTCTGTGGCTGTCACTCTGCACTCAGCAGTCAGGCTGAAGCACCACAGGGCCAGGGCACAGTCCCTCCTGGGCATGGGGCTATTTTTTCTCCTCAGGCTGCTGCTGCTGCTCAGAGGAGAGTGGTCTTCCTGAGCAAGACTGCTGCTGCCCTGTGGTAGATGACTCAGCCCTGGGATCCGGCAGCTATTTTCTCAGTTCTCTCCCCAAAGCCTCCATCCCCAGTCTCTCTTCAGGCATCTCCAGTCCAATCTGCCCCCTCCTTTGCCAGAGCCCAGGGTAAGTGGCTGCAAATGAAAACTTATGTCTTGATCCTTTAATTGTCTCTTTCAGTGTCCAGCTGCCCATTTCTGGCAGAGAGCAATCCTGCCACTTTTGTCAGTTGTCTGTTAACCTGTGTACTGTTTGGGCTCTGGTGCTGTAGGCTGGGGATCCCCACTTATGGTTTGGACTCCACTCTTCTCAGGGGGATCCGACTGGCTGCTTAAATATCCCTCTGGCACTGCTGCCCGCGAGTGCCCAGCCAGCCTCCCCATGTCTCTGCTTCACTCCTTACTAGTCAGGTTGTGCTGAACTGATTCTTCTGTCTGTCAGATGTTATAAGACTTCTCTCTTGTTCAGTTGTTTGTTCCGGGTGATTTCTCCGCAGTTTAGTTGTAATTCCAGATTGCTCCTGGGAGGAGGTCAGTGTGACTTCCGTTCACTCCTCTGCCATCTTGATTCTCCCAGACATTATTTCTTCACATATTCTTTCTGACCCTTTCTCTTCTCCTTCTGGAATCTCTATAATGTGAATGTTAGAGCACTCGATGTTATCCCAGAGTCCCCTTATACTGTACTACCCTTGTGTTTTAAAATTCTTTTTTCATTTTACTCTTCCATTTGGGTGATTTTTACTATTTTGTCTTCCAAGTTGCTAATCTGTTCCTCTGTATTAACTGACCTGCTATTAATTCCTTTTTGTATAGCCTTCATTTCAGTAATTATACTATTTAATTGTGATTGGTTCTTCATTACATTTTCTATGTTTTTGTTGAAGTGCTCTTTGACTTCTTCTACTCTTAAGGTTTTTGAGCATCCACATAACCATATCTTTAAATCTTTATGAGGCAAATTAGTTATTTCCCTTTCATTAAAGACTTTTCTCCTCAGTTCTTTCTTGTTCCTTCATTTGGGGCATATTCTTCTTTCCCCCCATTTTGTTTGACTCTCTGTATTTGTTTCTATGAGTTAGCTAAAATAACTCTCCCAGTGTTGAAATAGTGGCCTCTGTGTGTGCTGAGTGCTGGATGGTTTTGGCAGCCAGTTGTAGTCAGGATGGGTCCATGCAGTGCCTGGTGTGCCACCTGGCCAGAAAGAGTGGGTTCCAGGTGGAGAGGCCTTGGGTGTGCATGTTTCCTTGCCCTTTTGATCCTGGTGGGGCTGCTCAGTGTGAGCGAGTCTACCCGGATCACTCATGGTGCACCCTGTAGCTTTGTCTATTGCTGGAGTGGGGTCTGTCTGGGTGGGGCTGCTCTGAGTGCATGTGTTTCAGTGACCTCCTTCCTCTGTGTTTTCTCTGAATGGGATATGCTTCACCATACTTTGCTAGTTCCACACCCTCTGTGAGTGGGGCAGCCCCACATCTACACTCAGCAGCACCATACTCACTCCCCACAGGGCAGCCCCATGTGCCACCTGAACTCTTACTTATTTTCATGTACCACTGGTTCCGATTCTGCCTTTTGTTAACTAGTGCTCTGATAGTCAAGGGGATTTGGGAATCTGTGTGGTATCGAAGGGAGGGGTTAGCAAGTGTGGTTTCTGCTATAGGGTGTGATGTATAACTTGGCTGTCAAATGGTCATCACTCCCAGGGTGAATTGGAGCATGGTCCTGTAAGGAGAATGCAGTGAGGTGCTGAGCATGATCACAGGGTAGACTCAGGTGATCATGGATGCTACTTGTAGAAGGCCTGCCATATCAGCGTGAGGTGACATGACTCCTTGTACAGGGGTATTGTACCACCGCTACCCCTACCTACAGGCTGTCTCATTGCTTGGCATGAGGTTTCCTCAACTGTAACGTAGACGAGGAGGCCCAGTGCAGTCTTTATGAGGGTTGCATGAATTTAGGTTTTGTCCAGCACTTAACTCTGTACCAGACATTATGCTTTGAATGCTGGACCATACAGAGAAGAGAGGAGTAAACAGACCTCTGTAAAATACCTGCCTATGCAGAGCATAATTATGAAGGTAAAAGACAAGGGGCTAAAATAGAAAACTACAAGGAAACGAAGTTTGCAGGGCTGCTCAGGAGAGGCGTGGCTGAGGAGGGGTTACTAAAAGTAGGACATAAGAGGTAAAAAAGAGCCAGCCCCAGAATGGCATTAACTGTGGTAGAAAACTGGTTTGTCACTTGTTCGGGAAATCCAGTATTTTAGGTAGAGTTGAAAGGCAAGTATTTGCAGCCTTGTTAGTCACTGAGAGTCATGGGGACCATGTTGGCTGGGGATTTAGTGAGGGCCATTGTCATACTTTGGCCTAAAATCCTTTGGAGGCAGATTGTAATTCCCTGAGGAGGCTTGAACTCATTGTCCCACTGGAGTATTTTTTTTAGATACTAGGAATTGCCTAGACCAGATTTAATGTAGGGGCTGGGCTTTAAAATTTTATTTATTTATTTATTTTATTATCCTCGCCCAGGGATATATTTATTGATTTGAGAGAGAGAGAAACATCATTGGTTGCCTGCCATATGAACCCTGACCAGGGATCAAACCCTTAATGTAGGTATGTTCCCTGACCAGTAATTGCAACCTTTTGGTGTGTGGGATGACACTCCAACCCACTGAGCAGCCTAGCCAGGGCAGGGCGGGGCTTTTTAGAGCCTCTGCTGATATCTTTCAAGGAGGCTTATATGCAGGAAGAGGGGGCACACAGACCCCGAGTTAATTTACTCTGAGGGAGCCTTTCTCATTCAGCCCTGGGAGTAGGACTTGGTCAAGGTGACACAATTTCTTGAGTAAGTTCATGATTGGCAAAACTTAAGTAAGCAAAAACAGTGATAAGCTAGACATCCATCATGAAGCTTGGAGCATGGATCTCTCCTCCCTGCAACCTGTGGGCTTACTAGACTCTGGCAATTGCTGAGGGCTGGTAGTTGGTAGAATATCTTATAGCTCTGTATAATTTTATTCAGATACCATGAGCATTAGGTGTCTCTGGTTAATCAGATATTCCTGGGCAGAAGTCAGACTAGACATGTTTAATGAGAACTTAAAATTATTGCTGTTCTATTGTTGGGCAAGTAAATTTCAGTGAATTTGAGCATTGACTCTCCTAGATCTCAGGAATATTTTCTAGGTACTGTTGCCATTTGATAGGTATGACATACAGCAGAATGTCATGTGTCAGATGTCAGTACAACCCTAGGAAGGGGGCTTACTGGCCCTTCACCTCGGTGTGGCTGTCATGACCAGGACCTGCATCTGTCTGCTTCTGAATATAACATTGACCAGTGACAGACTTAGCTACTTAGACTTATGGGTTAAGTATAAGGCAAAAATGTGCCTTTCCTAATTCATACTGAAGAAAACAACTATCCCAAAGACAAGATGCTTATTCTCATGCAACAGAAGTAAGGGGAATGAATTGAAGGAGTTGAATGACATCAAGTAATATGCTTTATACATGACACCAACACAGTATAGCCTTACTTTGGGCCCTGGCGGAGAGCTGTGAGCGATGCTTTGCTATTTATCTTCCCTTCTGCAAAGTTTGACCATATTTTTAGATATTTTTTCCTTCTGATTGGTTACACTTTGGTTTTTGGCCAAAGCTTTAGGCCAACAATTTTCAAAATATTGTTCTGATTCTTAGGATGTGGCAAGGTTAAACCAGTTTTATAATATATGGAGATCATTGACCTTTTCATTCCCATTCTCTCACGAATGTGCAGTGAAGTTTCCAGGAGCTAAGTGGCATGTGATGTGGCATCTTCTGTTTAACGGAGTGTGTGCTTGTGGCCTGGTGTTTTAAAGTTTCTAACCTCGTAAAGATTGATCAATATAACCTATGTAAACACAAACTCTTTGAAGCCTCAATAATTTTTTAGAGTGTGAAGGGGCCTTGAGACCAACAAGTTTGGGGACCTTTGTTTTAGGTGTATTAATAGAGAGACCAACACTCCAGAGTGTACTTGAGTTATTCATTTAACAAGTGTTCATTGAACATATGCTGTGTGCCAGATACTAGGCTAGGCCAAACAGCAGCAGCTTCTAGGTTAACATACTATTCCAGAAATGTATTTTTATAAACCCTGATAGTTTTATGAAAGAAATGAACAGGGTACAAGGACATTGATTATTAGGGGTAAAAAGCCCTTTTGAGGAGAACCCTGAGAAAGGGCCAGTCATGCCAGGTGGAGTGTGGAAGCTCCCCTAGAAGGAGCGAGAGGATTTGTAGTCCTGAGTGACTAACACTGAGGGTCAGAGCAGAAAAGGAGCCTGGGTTGGGGCACTGGGGCCAGGGAAGGGGTTTTAAGCAGGTCTCGGAGTGTTCTTTTAGATTGTTGGGGAGAGAGTTTGTGCTTAAAAAGATTACTGATTTTATTTTTCACCTGACTCATTTGGCTTTAGAGTTTGGGGTCATCTTTTTTATCTCCTGCGTTCCTGTCAGTCGCATTGTCCTAGGCTTTAGGTTCACTTGCTAGATGAGTAGCCTGGGCTGAAACTCTTTTCATCCCAAGCTAGTGGACTGGGTAACCTCTGTTGGAATGAGGACATTTTATAGCAGAGACACCTGCAGGAATATTCTGCAGGTCATCAAGCAGTAGTCATCCACAGGGAAGCCTCGCTTCACAGTAGAGGTGTTCCTGGGATGGAGCGCTCACATCTCTGCATCTCCGCTGATGTTATTTGAGCCTTTTAGCAGGGCTGTGGATTACTGACAGTTTTCAAGTGCTTAAACTCCTACTCTGAGAGGGTTAGCCCTTAGGAGGTGGTGTGTTTGGTACAGTGGCCCCAGAACACAGAATGAAGACTTCAAAATAAAAAACCAGTGCTTTAATAATAAACCACCCCAGAGTTTTCTCAAAGGAGAATCTTGGAAATAAAATATTTTTTGTTATATTTGCGAAGTTAAATATTGAAAGGAAGTCTGTAACAGTAAAGCGTTCTTTTGACTGTTAAGTAGCTCAGAAACACAGCCCTGTAACCATACCATGTTTTTTTCTGGTGATTTTGGATATTTATGTGGTTACATTTATCGTTTCTGGGGATGCAAAGCCATCTCTGCTCAGAAATCACTGTCTTCAGTGTAATTTTATTGAAGAGAAAGTTACATATGCAAGATTCCCAACAGTAGCTAAAAGACATGCTTTGGAAGATGAGCCATGAGAAGGTCCCTGCAGCTGTTAGCCTTGCCTCTAGCAATGCCGTGATATATATCCCTCTCGTTTCCTGGGGATATAATACTATTTATGTAATTCTAACTCTCTCTGAAAGGCCACCAAAAGAAAGAATTCAGTGTTAGCACTACTAGCTAGGCAATGCTGAGAGTTATTTATAAGGGAAATTATTTTAGAACTCAGTAGTTTTTATTGCACACTCCTTCATGAATCCTATATTGTATATATTTACTTTTTAAATGGGTAGTTTTAATTAATTGTCATTGTGTAATCTCATTTTTGGCATAACCCTTCACCGAGATACAATGTATATTTATCAGAGTAGTCCCAGAACTGGCCTCTCCTTTAATTGTAGTTCATTTTTGAAGTTGAATACAACTGGGTGTTTATTTATAGAAATCTGAGCCTATCATGACAAAGCCTTTGTTTTCACAGAGCAACTTCTGTGATAAGTATAAATTCCCAAAATGAAACCTTAGCCTGTACATTGCAGTGTCTAAACACCAAGTGAGACTTTATTTGACTTTATTATATGAAGTCAGGCCTGCTGAGCTGGCAGTAGGGGGCAGGTTATTATCTCTTGGTTTGGGAGTAGGAGGGCAGTAGCATTTAGTAACCTCCTGAGCAAGAAGGAAATGTAAGGTGGTCTGGTAAATAAAAATTCTAAAATGGTCCCCCAAAGATGTCCTACCCTAAGGCCCAGTACCTGTAACTATGATAAGCTGTCACTATCATGATCATGTTATGTTGATTGATGGAATCACATGAGTTCTTAAAAGCAGACAGCCTTCTCTGGCTGGTGGTCAGAGGACGTCAGAAACTGCAAGCAAGAGTGGACTTGAAGATGGGGAGGGATTTATGGGGAATGAGGGCAGCCCCTGGCTGACACAGCAAGGAAACAGGGTCCTTAGTTGTGAAGCTGCAAGGAATTGCATTTTGCCAACAACCTGAATGAAGTGTATTCTTCCCCAGAGCCATCATAAAGGGGAGACCCTGAACAGAGGATCCCATCACACTGTGTGTCAGGCAATAGATATATGTAGTTTTATGCCACTAAGTTTGTGGTAATTTGTTACTGAGCAATAGAAACGTAACACAAGTGGCAGATGCTATCTGTGTAGAGGAAAGACCTGTCTTGGGAGCTGCCATAGCCCCTCACTTCCGATATCTCTGTGCTGACAATGTAATGTGCTCTCTTGATTTAGCAGTATTCTGTTGCTTATTTTGATATGTTGTATTTTCTTTGTAGAAATACATATAGTACAGTGACTTTCAAAGTTTTTGACAATGATCCTTCATAAGAGGTAGTTTTTCCATTGAAACTTAGTTCACTCACATATACAATTGAAAGCAAAAATTCTCTCCAAAAATTTAATCCTTATGATGTCAGATGTACTCTGATATTTTCTATTTTATTTCAGTTTAAAAAAAAAAATAGATCATGACCTACTAAATTGATTTCTTTACTGGTTTTCCCAGAGTTGGAAAATCATTACAGTTGGTTGTGTTTTTGCAGTTTTATTTCACTTCTTAAACTTTCAAATGCATGGTATTTTTTAAATGAAGTTGTGTTTAGGAAATACCTACCTATTCATGGTGAGAGTGGTGTAATGGTTGGAAACGGTCTCTGTGAAAAGTCAGTGTCCTTCTACCCAGGGTCTCAACTCTTCTTCCATGTTTCAGAGAAACCACTTCCAGGAGCTTTAAGAGCGTACACCCTTTCCTTGATAAAGAATCTGCACATTGCCAGTGTACACAGTGTGGCCCTCCCCTCCGCCTGCTCCCTCCACTCCCCCAGAACTGGGCACTGGGAGCTTTCCCTTCTTTTAATGACTGCCTGGCATTCCTTTCTATCATCGTACCTGTGTTGACTCTTTCAGTCCCCAAGCCCATGGGCAGTAAGGTTATTCCAGCCCTTTGCCACCATATGTGTGAGGATGAATTTCTAAAAGAAGAATTGCTGTGTGTGTATGTGTAATTCTGAGATCGCATTGTATGGTGATTTGCCAGTTTGGTTTCCCACCAGCAATGCATAAGCATGCCTGCTTTTTCACACTTTTGCCAACACAGGTATTATTTGATTAAAAAAAAACTTTAGTTGATAATGGTATATCTCATTGTAGTTTTAATTTCTATTTCTCATTGTGAGAGAGATTAAGCATCTTTTCGTGTTTTAAGAGCCATCTGTACTTCCTTTCCCATTTTTTCTGTTAAGTCGTTGATTTGATTGACTACAATTTGAGGCTAGTTGTAAACATGAGCCCTGCTTTCCCCTTACCTTCCTTATCCATTCTGTCTTCAGATTCCTCCCAGCAAACAGACCATCCAGACCATTTTTTGTGGCCTGACAACTGTTGATGTAAACGTTTGTTAGGGACCTGCAACTTCAAACGTTTACAAGTAGCTTTGCTGGTAAAAGAAAAGAAAGCCCAGTGGTAGTTTGCAAGAGAGAATAAGGAGGAGGTGGTAGAGAGGGAGGTTGTGAGGTAACCCAGTAGAAGGAACAAGGGAAGGAAGTTGAAGCAAAAGCCCGAAAGATAATGGTGGTGACCTGTGCAGATTGAGAAGTATACTTGGTAAGTCCGTTAAAATAGCCCTTCCAATGGCAGTAAGTTCTCTAAAAAAGAAACTGAGAAAGGGGGAATGCCAGCTTCTATGAAGGACATGTGGAGAACTTTGTTCTTCGTACCTGTTTGGCAGCCTTGATTAAAGTAATTCAAAGCAGTGAGTCTGATAGGGAAGGCAGTCACTAAGTGACTTGACTATAGCAAAACAAAATGTGTAAAAATACTTGTCATTCTTAAGAAGTTAAATCAACTGGGATTTAGACCTAGACAGAATCCAGAGGTTTGGTATAATTGATTACAACATTTTATGAAGAGGGGATTTTTATGAAAATTTTTTTATACTGAGATTGTGTCACATTCCTTGTCATGACAGAAACTCTCTTGTTTGAGAATCAACCAAGAACTTCAGGAGCAGAGAAACCTGAGTTTTCTCCACACATTTGAATTTTCTTATTAGGGACATTTACACCTTTCATCTTAACAGACCTGTCATTGATCCTTGTGGAGAGGAGGGGCTGCTGTCCTGAGTGAGGTGTGGCACAGAGTCTCCTTCTTCCTTGAGTTCCCCACCCCAGCCACCCTGCCTGCTGCTCCCGGGAGAGCTGTCAGTGCGCTGAGCTCTGAGCAGACACTGCTGTCCCTTGCCTTGACCTTAACAGTTGTTCAATCCTGGAACCATATTTGAAGCTGAAGACTTCAGTTATTTGCTGTTGTTGATCAAACCAGTGTTTTAAATCCTTGTAGGTAGGTTGATAGATTTTATTCATCATGATAACCAGTTAAGTTCTGTAAAGCTACTCAGCTGTATTTTGGTGAGCATCTGCATGTGGACTTGTCCTGAACTCTGCTTGGGCTTCTCTTTAGCTGGGGACGGAAAGGGCCTCTTATGAGAACTGTGATGGCCCCACAAATCATGCTTCTTTTCTCACTCTGGAGTCAGTCAGGATAGAGCATTTGTTGGTTTGTATTTACGTAAAACTGCAGTAAGCAAATTTTTAAAATTTTCTTGAAACCTCATGATCTAATACGAAGAGAGACTTTTTTCCCCCATGGGGAGGCTTGGACATTAATGCTGTGAGTGCCTCATGATGTTTTTTGTGGATTGAAGAGGATGAAGCGAGGGCAAGAACATGGGAATGCTGATACTCTTCCTGTTTCCTAATAAACAGAGGGCAGGGGTTGGGACTGCAGCCGCTGTCTCACAGGCATGATGCTCTGCTGTAAGTACAGACCCAACTGTGTGTGAGCTTACCATGATCCACCTGGTGGGAAATTTGCAGAGAAGTGATCACAGGTCCTGTGACAGGTGTGGTGGACAGCCTGCGCTTTCTCAGTGCAGGCTTTGTTCTGCTCTGAGGCTCTTTTCTCCCACCTCAGATCAGCCTGCTATTACGGGCATGTGATTGTTCCCCCAGACTTCTTGTTTTGACATGGATTACTTGAAGAGCAGAACAGGAGTGAGAGACCATTTTCTCTTGATTTCAGCTTCCCATCTGAGACCAGCCTAATCCTAGTACACTGACCTTGGAAGGGCCTCACCGTTCAGATAAGATCCTACTTTCCTCCTACATAGTTTGCCTTCCCTTCAGAATACAGGAAAGTATACCTGCTTTCATTGCTGAACAGATGGCCTTATCTACAAGAGAATGAGATAACTAGGAAATTCCCCCTGCGTTCTGAGGGAGCAGTGCACCCTTCCATCCCTTGTGTGGAAAGGGGACATCCTTCTGTACCTCAGTCTTAACTCCTTAACCTAACTCAGCAGCGTAGAGGAAGGAGAGCTGACGTCATAGTAGTGAGGGGACAGGATGTGAATGTAGCTGGACATTAGCGTCCTCCTTTCGTCCAAGGTCTCACTTCCCTACAATACAGCATGACCAGCTTGTAGCCTTCATGATACATTTCTGGCCTTGTCTACAGATGCTGAACAGAACTGGTCACCCTTAGAAGTAAAAGGAGGGAGTAAGAAGTTCAAGCAGGCTTTCTGTCTCAAAATAGGGTTAGGATTGAGTATCAGAGACAGGCAGATTAGGAGTTTGGGACCTGAGTGTAGCTACCCTCAGCCCACTTCCCTGTAGTAAGTGACCATCAGGACCCTGTGCTCATCTTCACAATCTAGATAGCAGAGCCTGTGCCTGTTCTCTGGATGGGCTGGGGTCTACCAGAGAAACCCCCAAGAGTGGATCCTGGGATGGCTGTCTGGGAGGAGGGTGCAGGAGAAAACAGGGGAGGGTGGCTTCTGCAATGGGAATGTAACAGCATAATGTCCACATAGGTCCCGAGAACCCCCACTGGCCTAGGTTTGGTTTGGGAAGAAACGTTACAGAGTCATTTATTTGGGGTGTCATTTTCATGTCTCCAAATAAATTAAACATTAGAATCTTAAGAACTTTGCAAAGAAAATGTACCCAATGTTCATATATGTACATTCTGTTAGAAAATAAATATGGATTCTTTGGTGACTCAGAAGATGTGTAAATTGAGGAATGCTACATGATTTTAGTATATACATGTAGCCTGATAACATGTAACTTCTTGGATTAGGTTTCTTTATGTCGACTTGGATTTAAAATGATGTTTATTCTCCATGCTGAGGAGCAGGAATAGTGGTCCATTGAACACCGCAAGTGCCAGCCCTGGTTCTCTCCTGGTGCATTTTCAGGAGAGAGGAAGAGGGGAGAGCCTCTGGATAATGGCTGCCTGTCTTGGTGGCTCATCCTCGTCAGGGGTCCTGTAGCTGGAGTGCCAGGGTGAAAGTGTACCCCTGAGGCGGGGCTGCTTAGCAAAAGGCAGGGGCAGGCCCCAGCTGGGGAATTGTGGACCAAGGAGCATGGCTGAGGGCGACGTGAGTTATCCTTGGGAAGGTGGTGAAGTGATGTGAGCTTGTTCATGATAATAGACTCACAGTTTTCGCCCTCCATATTCATGGGCTTTGCATCTGTGGCTTTCACATCTGCGGGTTTAGTCAACTATGGGTTGAAAATATTCAGAGGAAAAAAATCCAAGAAAGTTTCAAAAAGCAAAACTTTAATTTATCATACGTGAGCATTACCTGATTCCATGCAAATGAAGTGATGTGTGGGTACACCCTGCTGTAGCCTATATGCAAATATAGGTTATACGCAAATACTACACCATTTTGTAAAAATAAGAGACTCGAGCATCTATGGATTTTGGTATCCATGGGGAGTCCTGAAATTAATCACCCCCGATACAAAAGACAGGTGTACTCTTTTCAGGTGGCTGTTTAGATTGTGTGGAGCATATGCTCCACAAACTAAAGGAGAGAAGAATGCACTTCACATGAAGACGTGGTACTGGGAGGGTCATGGAAACTCAGGAATCTGCATCTTGATAAGGCCCAGCAAGGGCCCCACAGAGGCTGAAATGGGAGGCTGCAGGACCCTCGAGTGGTGGTGTATCCTCAGCTCAGTAACACTCCCTGTTGCTCTATCTCTCCTTCCACTTCTCTTACCACTGTGGTGTTTCCTCACCCTCCTAGGTCTTTTCTCTAATTTGGGCTTATTGATGACCTTTCAGAGCCCCTGCTCTATCTCATGACCTCTTGCTACATGTTCTTTCAAATTTAAATTTTCTCTGTTTGGATTAGAACTCTTAGGAGCATTTTGTGCTCACCCCATTCCTGGGCCATAGGTTGAGCTATGGATTGGTGGCCCTATAGTCCCTCATTTGTATAAAGAGCTCTGGCAGAGTAGCGGGTTTTGTAGCCCAACTGTGATGTTGTAAGTAGGAGAGAGTGCTCACATCCTGCCAGCCTGGATTAGGATTATCCCAGAAACTTGTTAGCAAGGAAGCAAGTGACAGCAGAAATGTATACCAGTTCATTGCTTTTGCCATATACCTTGTAGTACTTCGTTTCGTGACCTGTGTACAAACTAATTAAATTCAGTGCTTAGGAAATAAAGGACCACTGAATCTGCAGATGGGTGGTGCTCTCCAGAACCTCAAATATATCTTGGCTCCACTTTTACCCACATATAAGAAAAGAAGGGTGCTATTTGATTTGTTTTGTCTCAGCTTCTAGGGACCTAGTACATGTTACTTGCTGAGCCGTAGGAAATAGCAAACATCCTTAGATTCTCTCCCCATTCCCATTCAGAAGGAGATGGTATTCACAGTCCTCTTGACTCTTTCCTGAAAACTGACTGGAGGTGTGTCGTTACAGGCTGGGGGTCCTCCGTTGGTGTCGGCTCCAGTGTCTGCCTTCTCTCGCACTTCTGTCACACCTTCCAATCAGGATATCTGCAGGTAACACTCGCTTCAGATGCTACACTGGCTCATGTTCATCCCAGAAGTAAGCATTAGTGTCTTAGGTTCCTGATTTTTCATTTGCTTGGTCAATATGCCTTTGCTCTGAACAGTAGACCCAGATTTGTATGCTGTTCGCTCACCAAGTTACCATGTGAGTCTCATTTCTTCACTTTTATGTCTGTTCTCTTTAAAAATTGTTTTTACTTTCTGTGTTTTTATTCCACTGTTCTCTGCATGCAGTTCCAGTGCACTGTTTTCTGAGTGTTGTCACCACAGTCCCATGCAGTCTGCTGTTGTCTTGAAAGCTCCTCAGTGCCAGAGTTCTCTGACACAAGGGCTGACTGTGACAGTTATCTGTAAAGACACATTACAGGCATCAAAGAGAAATTCTGGTGGTTCAGAATGGGTCCAGGCCTGGAAGCCTGCTAAGAATACCAAAGCCAGAAGAACACTAAAGTTCTCAAAATCCTTAAATGATGTGGGTGAGAAGGCCCAGGACCCCTTGGAAAATTCTGACTATGCGGAAAGAACTTGCTCTGAAGGGAAATTGATACTCTCTCAAGATCCATGTCTCAGAATTAACAGGTTTCATCATAAACAAAGGACTCTGAATTGCAAACCTCTTGGCCATTCCAAACATTCTTGTGTTTCATCCCTATTTGTCAATAATTCAACTGCCTCAGAGGTGGAAGGTGGCAAGGGGGGCATGCATGTCCCTCTTTTGGAAGAGAAAGATGGCGAGGCTGTTTCCAGAAGCCGGAGACTGCTCAGGTACCTGTTCTCCCTCTCGCACGGCTCGCGTGCCAACAGCCTGCACAGGTTCCACGAGCTGGAGAGCAGTGCTGCTCACCTGCACTCTGCCAAGTCCTCCAATGGACTGGCAGGGAGCACGGGCTTCTGCTCCGATGAAATGGGAGATGATGACGTCTTTGAGGACAACACATCTGCAAAATCGAAGAGCAAGGTCCTGCGGGCACCCCTCTGCTCAGTGGAGAAGGACAGTGACCTGGATTGTTCTTCTCCCCTCTCTGAACAGTGTCCCCCCCTTTCTCCTGTGTCCACGTCAGGGGATGCCTGCAGGTTGGTTTGCCAAGAACCACCATTCTGTCCATCTCTGCTCCCTACACCTGTGTAGCCTCATCTTGCTTTAGTATGTGAAGTTTCAGGAAAATGAATTAGTAGGCAGTTTAGACAATTGTGGATTAGTAGTTTTCTCTAGAAGAATGGAATATTGATATCATTTGAAAAACCAATTTCTGTGACTTGGGTTGCAAGATAGTTTCACAGATGATAGAAGAGGAAGAAGCTATACATATTAAAGGTCAAGCTGATTCTTCTCAACTAAAAATAAGTAGACTTTGCATAAAGAAATTGGAAGAAAGAAAGTTTTTCGGTTTGATGGGCTAGATTTTAAGGATTGCCTGCCCCTTACAGCCTCAGTTTTACCCCTTGCTCCACCTATAACATGGGATGTGTAGGAAGAGGCTGTCCTTCCTTCCCTCTTTTTAACTTGGATGTAGACACCTCTATCCAGAGCCTAATTCCACTCGCCATCTTTGTCTCCTCCCATGTGCAGTATCTTTGTCCGCCCCTCAAAATCTTTCAGAATTCACTTGTTGTCACCACTCCTCTGCCTTACCCATTCTAGCCTTTCCCCAGTCACCCCTCCGTAGGGCCAGCTGTCACCATTAGCCTACCCAGTTCTTGCAGGCCAGGTATCTCTGCTGCCCTGTAGCTGCTGGGAAAGATCATTCTGTTTCTCAAAAGTCTGTTTAGTTTCTTGAAGTTGGGTAGCTATATCCTGTTGCATGTACCCTGAACCTTTCGATATAATGAATGATTTAAAATTCTCATTTATTGCTATAAAGAGTCTTACAAAAAAAAATGAAATTGCAGTACCTTATAATGTTTTTTAGATCCAGAAGAAGTACTGTGATTTCTCTGTTTATGCTGACAGAAATGTGTATTTGTGGTGTATGGAGGTGAGGTCAGTGATTATACTTAAAAAAAAAAAATCCACCTTCTTTTTAAATCACCTGTATTTTCGGAAGGTAGAGTGCTCATTCCATTTTACACAGAAATTTTTTTTCAAATTATTTTAACATGTTAAGCTCTGGAAGATGCTTCCACGTTGCCTCAAATTTGTCTTTCAGTGAAATTCTTAAGTCTTACCAGAAGTGACTGCTTTGTCATTCCTTATATCATTTTTTCCTCCCTGATGATAAATGCCATCCAGACTTTCCATGTTGGTGTGGTAAGCTAGAAATTTTTAGTTTCTAGTAATTGTCCTCATTTATGTTTGTATATTTTTGTCCTTGTAGTCAAATTCTGTGATGTTTGTTTCTGAAAGTTTTCTTTGGGGGTATTGACCTTCCACTGAAGTGTTATCTTCCCTGGTGTGTAGCCCCCTTGTAACGACTGGCTTTCCTGCTGCCCTAGGATCTGTCACTGTGAAGGCGATGAAGAGAGCCCTCTGATCACCCCCTGCCACTGCACAGGGAGCCTGCACTTCGTGCACCAGACTTGCCTGCAGCAGTGGATCAAGAGCTCCGACACGCGCTGCTGCGAGCTCTGCAAGTACGAGTTCATCATGGAGACCAAGCTGAAGCCTTTGAGAAAAGTATGTGTGCGGGTTCTACCCCCGGGTAGTGCTTTAACCTCGCTGAAGTGTGTACCCCTGAAGAGGGTGCACCTGAGCCTGGATGAAGCCTTAGCTTGCTTGTGTTCACCTTTTCGAGGAGTGGGGCCTGGTGCGTACATCATGTGGTAGAGATATTGTTTCTGGTACTGATTTCCAAGTCTCTCCTTTCAGGAAGAAGCTCTTTCTTACCACTTAGCCATCATGTTTTCTTTTTCCTTCAAACTAAGGCTGCTTGCTTGTCTGCATCAGTCATATGGTCCTTGACCTGTTTTGTGACATTTTAGTCAGCATTTAACTTTATATGTACTAACTCTTCATGCCTTGTCTCTAATTAGAACTTTATATTGGAGATTAGTAGCACCCCCCAGCATAAAAGCAAAGCATAACATAGTAAATTTACTTATCTGTTCTGTGGCAAATATTTAGATGGGAGGGTGGGGTGAGTGGGCAAAGAAAGGAAGCAAAGGCATTATAGGCAGTGCAGCCCTTGTCAGGCCCATGTCACCGCTCCTTTCAGAGGAGCCTTGTCCCTGCACTCACATCCTTGCAGACGTTGTTCGTTCAGTGTGTCTGTCTGTATCATAGGTTTTGAACATAGGTTTTGTCTGGAACAATATAAGACTTCTTATCTCAAAATTTTAATATGTAGATTGAAAAGGGAATCAATTGTGTCATCAGATAACAGCTTATGACAGTGCCAATTAAATGCTAACTTACATGGCAGTAGAACATACCAGACATTAGAGAAGGAGGGACTCATTGTGAGCTAGAGCTGTGGGAAGTAGAGTGCTGGTAGCCTCACAGGATGTCTGGGTGTTGAAGCAGTTCTTGAAGGGTCAGTAGGATTTGGAGGTGAAGTGAAAGGAGTTTACAGAGGTCAGTTTCTCTCTGGAGAAAAGCATACACCAAAAAGGTGAGGGTGCGCATTTCAGGGGAGTGTGAGAGGCTTGAACTGAGTATGTCTTAGGAAATCAGGGATCAGAAGAGCAATTTAGGAAGGAAGCCAGATGAACATGTACCAAACCTTAGCAGAAAGCAATCTGGACTTCAGAGATGTCACGTGTAAACTACTTAAAAAATGGAGTCTTACGGCACTTATGGTTTACTGGGCACCTTCTCTGTGCTGGTGTCTCAGTGGGTCTCATGGCACTTTGACCACTATAGGCAACCCATGAGGCTCTACTTTCAGCCTGTGCAGAACCATCTGGAAAGAAGTTGTGACTGAGGCTGGCAGAGAATATACAGGGTTACACTTTGTTCTTTTTCTCTGCCTGTATATGTTTTCTCCTGATTTGGAAACTGATAAGTGAAAAAGAAAATCTGACTATTTGAAGTATATTAATGAGTTCCTAGAGGAGGTGGGACCAGCAGAGATTGCATGTACCAGGAACTCTTAGCATCAGTTTCAAGCTGTTGCTGCCAAAGTAGCAGAGGTTTGAAGGGTGAGCACCTTCCGCCATCACCTTCATGATGAAGTGTTATCCACCTGCTAGTTTGTTATGATATCATCACCCTTGTTCTCCCCTCACTCATGCTAGTCAGCAGTTCAGGGAGACTCAAAATGTGTGATTTTCATAGACCTCAAACTGCAGAATTCTTTTTTGAACCATTTGATGTCTGCTTGTGAGAATAAGCAGACAGGGGATTGCTGGTGTGGTGGTCCATAGACCGTCTTGATCCCAGCTTCTTTTCATTGCATAGGAAGTTGGCTGTGGACAGAATTCCAGTACCTGGTACCTGGTTGAAGCCAAGTGGTTTAAAGAAAACAGCTTTGGGTATTTGGGGAAATTCATTTAGTTTGGGAAAGAGGGAGAGTGGAGGAAAGCCAATCTTACCCATATGCAATGCTCCCACCCCCATTGCAGCCTTTGTTCTGTGAGCCTGAGCTTCATGCCCTGCATGCTATCGTTGCAGTGGGAGAAGTTGCAGATGACAGCAAGTGAGCGCAGGAAGATCATGTGCTCAGTGACATTCCATGTCATCGCCATCACCTGTGTGGTCTGGTCCTTGTATGTGCTCATCGACCGCACTGCTGAGGAAATCAAGCAGGGGCAGGCAACAGGTATGTGCTCAGAACTAAAGGGGAGCTCAGCACAGAGGTCCTGGGCAACACACTGGGCTCCCAGGATTGGAGTGTTATTCTGGATTGATTTTCAAGTCAGACCTCAAATGCCTGGGTTTCTGGAAGGGGCTAACAACTGTGAGGCAACCAGCCATCCTACTTGGATGTGTCTCTTGTTGTGAGTAGTTTTGAAAACCCAGTCAGAAGCGATCAAATCATGGAGAGAGAGAATCTCCGTGAACTGCTTCCAGGAAGAGCTCCCGGATATAAGGGAGTGGACACCCTCTCCCATCCCTCCTTCTGTGAGATAAGCTATGATGAGTTAAGAATCCATGGGTTATTGGAAGTTCATGAGCTATGTTTTATTTACTTCAGATCTTAAATAAGGTCAGCTGTTAGGCTAACCAGGTGTTTCCCTTCCAGGAATCTTAGAGTGGCCCTTTTGGACTAAATTGGTGGTGGTGGCCATTGGCTTTACTGGCGGACTTCTTTTTATGTACGTTCAGTGCAAAGTGTATGTGCAATTGTGGAAGAGACTCAAGGCTTATAACAGAGTCATCTATGTTCAAAACTGTCCAGAAACAAGCAAAAAGAATATTTTTGAAAAACCTGCGCTCACAGAGCCCAACTTTGAAAATAAAGATGGACACGGAATCTGTCATTCCGAAACAAACTCTTCTTGTTGCACAGAACCTGAAGGCACTGGAGCAGAAATCATTCACATCTGATTGTGCGGAAGGTATAGTTTTCTTGGACATCCGTGAACAGCTAACAGAAATTGTTTACTGCCAATTGTGTACCTTTTCTTACATGCTTTAATATCACTGACTGGGCAGGTGGCTCTTTAATGGTTTCTGTTTTTCTAAACCCCCCTCATGGAATCTCCTGGAAAGCTCTTTTATAGGCTGGACATGTCTGGGTTCCACTTCTACCTGCACATCTGTGGGAAGGGAAAGTGGAAGACTCATGACACCATGACAAGGAGCTGGCCCATGGTCTCAAGCACAATGAGAGCTAAAATGTCAAACCTGAGGGAAGAATGGAAGCAGGGTGGCACCCAGGCCCTGATGTACAACTCTTCCAGTTGGCAGCAGACCCCACCCTGGAACAAAGTGTTTAGGAAAGTCTGGTCATGGTGCAAGGATTTCCCTCCTCACTAAGCAGAGCCCAGGGAGGTGAGCTCCCTCTGCCAACGCTGCCACTGCCAGTTCTGTCGAGCAGATGGGCCATGGTGCTCCGTGCATGGTGGCAAGTGATTTCACTAAGCAAATAGCACTTTACAAAAAAAGATATTTTATGTGTCCAGTAAGATTGAAATTTAAAAGAATGTCTCATATAGAAACCTTCTCTTCATGACCCTGATTATTTCTTTTATGTTGTAGAAGATCTAAAACCCTGTTGCCTTTTGTATTCTAAGAAATGTGACATCTAGTCTGTGTCCATTAAAGAGACTTGTGACTATAAAGCAGGACAGACAGGTCTGACGCTTTCTCATAACATCTCATGGGAATTAATGGATTGTAAATGGCAATTTGAGCCTAATTCCTATGTTTTCAAGCCTGTTTTATGACAAGTCTTTATAAAAGGACCTGCCTCAAACTTTTTTTTTTGTGGTCAACACTGAAAATGAAGAGCTTTATCAGTTCTAAACAAAAGGAAAATAAGTAAGTAATTAAAACAAAATAGTATTTAAAAACCATTCCCTTACAGACAAACCTCTCTAGTTTGTACTGGCCTCACACTAAAAGAATAAGCATGCACCACCGTGGTCTAAGGTGTATCCACTGTAGGTGCACCTGGGCTCCTGCCACCTTGGCCAGCTTCTGCGCCTTGGAAGGCAGAGAGGCAGGCGGGCTGGCTCTGGCTCTGGTTCAAGGGCCGGGAGTGAACCACAGTCTGCCACGACCCACTGTGTCACTGCCTTCAGCCACACCCCCACCATTTGTCGCCTTAACTGGACTGAACAGAGATGATCTTTTAGGGGCCTTTGGCCTTGTGATCGATCGGTCTGTTCTGTCATGCGGGATTATCTCCTGTACCATTTTTCATAAAACAAACAAAACCAAAATCACTACCAAAAAGTCTACTTAAAGTTCTATTTTTAGAAACTGGTTTCATCGCTCCAGTGGAATGGGTAAACTCCAGGAAACTAGGCCAGGAGGATCTGCAGTATAGCGTGGGTGTCCCAGATGCTGGCTTTCCAGGCATCTCCACATGTGCCTGGGGGCCCTGCCCTTAGTCCTCTGAGCCTTCGGTGCCTCACCTGTTGTGCTAAGAGGATGAAGCCAACACAAGATGAGTCCTTTGCTTTCCAGAGTGGAAGCCCTGTGGGTTGTTTTGGAAACCAGGGGGAAACTGAAGGGTGTCTGAGCTCTGGGCGAGAGCACGTAGTAACACACTGTGTTCTGCCACCTCCCCCTACTCAGTCTGACTCTTCAGGATTATGGGCTCTGATCTAGGGAGCTGCTCTGCCATGGCCTTCCTCTGGCTGGGCACCACACCAGCCCCTAAAAATTGTTCGGCTTACCCTCTTGCCCTCTCCCAGGCCACATCCAGACCATGCCTGTGTTCGCTGTACCCCAAAGTGCAATTACCCACACCCTTCTCAGCCTGGAGACACCAGGCAGACTGCTTACTCAGGGTTGCTAGATCCTGGCCATCCCTGACTCTGCCCCTTCAAAATGGCCTAAGGAAGGCCTCGTGTCTGCCACCCTTTTACAGCAGGTGAGATGGATGGGTCATGTGAAGACGGGTAGTTTTTTAAGTGGGAATCCTTTTCTCTCTCCTGCTGGAACCCCTTGTGCTGAGCTTGAAAAGTACTGAGACTTCCCATGGAGAGGTAAGTGTGCTTTGGTAGTAATAGCCCCTGGGCAGCCCACCCTTTGCAACTGGCATCCCCTATGGCAAAGGTGCTTTTGTACCTTGTTGTGTTGCTCTCGTGCCCACCCAGGTTTTTATGAAGCCCTCTCACTATCTCATCACCTCCCACCAAGTTCCTAAAACTTCTCTGCCTGTGGAGGTCTGTCCCAGGTCCTTCTTTCCTCTCCTGGAAAGACGCACAGATGCTCCCTTGCCTTTCTCTTTTCTTGAAGATCCTAGTTGAGCACCTTTATCCCCATTCTTAGTCCCAGTTATAATATTTTTCCCCCAGGGACTAACAGTGAGGCATGAAGCCCTTGCAAGATTGTGCTGTGCTGCCATCTAGTGGGGACAGTGGATCTGCCAGGTGTTCCCTTTAGCCTGTCACTTGCCCTCTAAATACTTAACGGGAATTAATCCCCAGTTTCATTTCATTCTGTACCTTGCTTTAGTGGGAGGATGGCATTTGACTGAACCATATAGAAATGTGGGATGAGCCTGCAGGTCTCAGGGCCAGCAGAGTTGGTACTTGTGGGCAAGGCAGTGGAGAGATAGCAGCAGCCCTCAGGGGTGTCACCAGCCAGCCCTCTCTGACTTGACCTTTATTCCCCAAGAAGTTACAGTACAACTCAAGGGCTTCTGACTTCTTTGGCTGCCAGCAGTAATTTGGTTTTTGTACCTGAGTTTAAGAATTTTCTGAAAATTCTATAAAAAGTCTCTTCCTACTCTCAGCATCTAATATATGTTTCTCTCCCTCACCCCCGCTTTTTTTTTTTTGCCTCAGTCCACTTTTTTCAATCTTATGGGTCTAGTTTTTAAACTTCAGGTGTGCCCCACCTGGCTACAGTTATACAGGTGCCGGTGGTTGGGGCAGTTCCCAAGCCTCAGGTAATGCCTGAGCAGGTTAGAGCTGCTTCTGTTGCGTGGTGGTCAGCTGCAGGGCTGGGGGAGGACTGGGAACAGCAGGATAAAGGTCCACGGTGCTGTGGATTTGGATCTGATTTGAAATATGCAGCTTCCATCTCTAACCCAGGAAAGACCTAAACAACGTCACCTATTTAGATGCGATGTACCTAGAAAGTTGATTGTTAATAAAAACCAAATTTACACTGGCATGTGTGGTGTAGTTTCTAAAAGGCACTTAGGGAGTTTCTAGTTATCTAGATGTCTAGTTTTGTATCCTTTGTATGTGTTCACTGTTTCTCAGTATCACCACTTGAATAATATTCTGTACAGGGGCTCGTTTGTGCTATACACGGGATGTCTAAATGCAGCAATAAAGCACTTCTTTACAAAGAAGTTTTTCCATGAAGGTGTTTTCCTGCAAGGAGCCTGGGAACCTCTCTGCACTTCTCTGGCTTGCACATTAGGGAGGAAAATGACATACTCTCTGGAGGTGTCCATTTTCCTCACCTGCCCTTCAAGGGAGAACTCCGATACTGGTGATCAGTAGGGACAGGGTGCATTCTGGAGGGTATGCAGGCATGGGAGTGAAAGCTGAAGCAGTGCACACAGGTGTCCTTGTTGGAAACATGCAATGTGTACATGAATTTACTGCCTCAAGAGAAGCCAGACTGAAGATCAGGGTGTGTATGGCTACATGACTGCTGGAGCAGTTGGGTTGCTTAACCAGCCTTAGCTGTTAAAACATTTACTAAACCACAGCCCAGCTGAGCGAGAGAACCAGGGGTGGGGATCCAACAGGACTGCTGGCCATAGCTTAGCCTGGCCGCCTCTCCTGGCTGCTAACAGGGCTTCCCTGACTAATGACAGTGCCACTGATCCTCCAGTCAAAGACTGCAAACCTTTACTCCCACAGTTTTACCTGTGTACACGAGGTGGAAGGAGGGAGGCCAAGCCTGTTCTGGACATACTATACCCTATAGGTGAGGCAGGAGAATTTATTCACTACCATGGTGATGGTAGGCTTCCAGAAGACTCGGAAGCTGAGTAGGAGGATACTTTGCCAAGTGTCTTCCTTGCCTTCTGTGAAGAAGAGGTGTCCCTAGAGTTGGGTGGAGCTGTTGAGGCTTCTAGAGGAGCGTGGGCCCACTGCAGACCCAGCAGAACTGCTACACCTGCTAAGCCTTACCTACTTAGCAACTAAGGTAGGTACTTGTAGGACAGAGGGAAGCCAGGACATGCCCTGAGCTTGTGCTCAGATGGCTGGAGGAGTGGTGAGGTGGAGCTGAAAGAGAACTCAGCTTCTACAAGAATATGAAGTGGGGCACTGCCTGCGAGAAACCTCTGTGCTTTGGGGAAGAAACACCAAATGGGGTCTTACTGCAAGTAGGCTTAAGACCTGCAAGCCTTTCTGCCCTTTGACACTAGCCACTGCAATAAGTTATAGGGCTGCTGTATGACCACCTCTAGGGGATACTTTCAATCTTCTGTGTCATGGGATGGCACAGTTCTGCCTGCAGACCAGCCTCCTGTTTTCGTAAATAAGTTTCGAGGCACACAGCCATGCTCATTCATTTTCATACTGTATTCAGCCGACTTCCTGCTATAATGGCCAAGCTAAGTAGTAGAGACAGATCTTCTGGCCTGCAAAGCCTAAATTATTGACATGGTCCTTTATAGAAAATTTTTCTCAACCCTTGGTCTCTGTGAATGGTACCCGTAGAATTGTTGATCACAGCCCATGTCAGAGGTACCATGGGCCCCTCTCCAGGGCCTCTCATTTCCCCGGCCTCAGAAGTTACGCTGTGACCAGGAGTCCTGCCATACCTCTACATGGCTGGTTCTGGAAAGAGCTGAGAGGCGTAGTTCCAGGGTAAATGGAAGAGAGGAAAACATGCCTCCCTGAACTGACAGTTCCATTAGGGTGGCAGAGCCTAGCCCCTCAAACATCAGAGAAGCCTGCATCTCCCCCACTCTCCCCAGGTGCCTCTTGGAGCTCAAATGAGAGGGGCAGAGTCCAGACTTCCCTGGCATGACCTCAGTATACTCTGCACACGAGGTCTGGGTGTGGTAACCCAGTGGCTCAGGGATCCACACATGGGCTCCACTTTGGCCCCCTGGACTACCTTCCCTACTGCAGAGGAGACTGCCAGGCAGTCCCCTGAGGTGCGCTGGCCTGGCTGTGGTCCTGGCACTGACGTAGTATAGTCTTCAGGGGTCCAGGGGACACAGGAAAAGAAGCAACATAGGTTAGTGTGTAAGAAAGCAGAGCAGTCCATTACCCTTATTATCCTACTTCTCTGGCATTCAACTATCCTGTTATGAAATGAAGAAGGTAGTTCACTAGATGGAAGCTCTTGGTGGGGGTGCTTTTTGTCGGTTGGTTAATGATTGTTGGTTCATACCAACAAAAACTTGATAACCCAAATGTCTCCAGACTCCCTTCCAAAACTTTTCTGGTCTGTGACATTCGGTCACATGGGAACCCTGGCCTAGGTGCTCTTTCCATATCCAGGTGGTGGTGTGGCCCCTTGAGGACTGTGAGTGCCCACGTCTTGCTCCTCTGGGAATGCCCATAGCTTGTGCCCAATTTTCAAAGTGGTCCCTGCTTCCCCTCCACATTTTCCCAACAATGAGGACAGCTCTTCTAGTTTGACCCTGTGTATGACCAGGAAAAAAGCCCAGAGAGGGCATTGCTCTGAGTTGCACTGAGTCACCAAGTGCTCCTCTGACTCAAGGCCCTCCTCCCCCACCCCCAGTCTTGAAGGGTGTCTGCAGGGAAGTGCAACTATTTCCAATTCTCCCACTTTGATTCAGCCCTGCAGAGGCACAGAGTTAGGGTCTCAACTCATCCCACCATTTAAGATGGAGGAAGCAAAGGAGGATGTGGTGGTCTGGGGCAGTGCTTGTGAGAGAGGAACAAACTTTCCTCTGCCCTCGAGGTTCCTTTCGCTGCTCTAATAATCAAATAGAGATGAGACAGATTTGCAAAAGAAAATAACTAAATGCAATGCATACATGTGCATGGGAACCCTGCATACATGAGTCAGAGACCCCACATGCAGGAGAGGTTCAGAGACAGAAAGGAACGTGGGTATGTGAGGCATTCTGAGCCCAGGGTGAGGTAAAGTGCTTAGTAAACAGAAGTTTGTCCTGCCCTATTCAAAAAACTTACCTCTATTTCAAGGCCCCTAATCCAAGTTCTTCTAGGTAGTGAGGAAGCAGAACTTTCTCTTGAGACTGAAGGTAAAATTGCCTTTAGCTCAAAATAATCTGCATATCACTGAAGCACATCTAAGGGTGGCTTGTTTTGAACCCCATACTGGGTTGAATAAGCAGCCACTTGACAGACCAGTTTCTGTTTTGCCAGTCCTGTCCCCCAGAGGCCTGGTGGCATGAACTTTAGGTAAATTTTCAAAATACCTGGAATGGATGGAACTCTGCTGCAGGAGCACAATTTAGCCTGGGGCCCAACTGTCCTAAGGTGGGCTACTTCTCCTGGGTTTCTTCCCCAGGGACTTTGGCTGGCAACGGTGTCCTCCTCTGTGGAATGGGCTGTGACCATCCTGCCATGACCCTCAGGGGAACTTCAGAGATAAAGGCAGTGCTGGTACATCTTTGCATTTCCCTTTTTAAAGTTCTCTCAGTGCTCCTTCCTGGAGGCCTGGGAGTACAACAGGCTGGGATGCGCAGGAGCCTAAGAGAGTACCGAGGGTCCAGAAGCTGTGCGCCCTGCTCAGCTTTGTCCAAGAACTCGCTCACTGCTCCTCACTCCTGGGGTGTCAGTGAAACAGCACACTGGTAGCGGATTGGTAATTAATGAAATTTTTGAGTTTTTTTTACAGAGACAGCACTGTGCATGTGCCATTCTTCCTCAGGCTGACCCTGGAGCAAAAGTCTTGTCTTTTCCCATGTAACTAAAGGACCAGGACATGGCTGGAACTTGAACACTAGAACACTTTCAGAAGCAAAGTATCCATTGTCCAGGAGGATCCGCTACAGAAGCCGCCTGCCGTATCTTCCCATAAATGACCAAGTTGCTTTCATATATCAACTTGTTCCCCTGTCCCCTTAAAACTCATCCCCGGACTCTGGATGGCGTAGATTGATTTGAGCTTTGTCTCTGGTCTCTTTATCTGGCTGTCTGACTGGTAAACCCTTCTCTGGGAAAACCTGTTGCCTCAGGCTTTGGTTTTCTGTGGGCAATCCAGGGATGAATTCCTGGCCCCTCATTTGGTAACATCTGGCAGGTTGGGGAGGACCAGATGACAGGGTGGCTGACCTTTCTTTGGAAAAGATGAAATGTCTGATTAAACATTAAGAGGAGAGGGAAGGCATACGTCGTCGACGTGATGAAACGAAAGAAGAAAATCAAACAGACTTTTCCCCAGAGAAAGGCTGTCAATGGGAGCAAGCCAGGCCCCTGCTGCGAGGGCAGGGGTGCATACTGAGAGCCCAGGCGGGGATGCTGAGACACTGGCAGTGGAGGTATCACATAGTTTTAATGAATCTGAAGTTTATATAAAATTCATGCTGCTAATTGAGTTCACATGACACCACTTGGCAGCTTGCTTTTTTCACCTAATGACCAGTTTAATACTTTTCTATGTCTACCTTATTCTTTTCAACTAATACAGAATTAAGTTAACTAAGTTAAATAACTAAATCCTTGTTGATACAGATTTTTAGGTTGCTTACTAGTTTTCAATATTAGAAACAAGGCAGAAATCCACATCCTTAACATTTAATGTGTACTTGGGTGTCTGTGTGGTTGGAAAGAGTTCTGAAGATAAATTCCTAGATGTAGAAAAACAGAAAAGAGGCATTTTAAGGTGACAAAATTATCTCCAACATTATTCACTTAACTTCCCACTGTGAAAATATGAGCCCCTTTCCTTACATTGCAATGTGCGTTATTTTTTAAATTGTTGCTAAAATGATTGTTATTCCCTTGTATCTCATTGTTGTTTTACTTTACATTTCACAGATAAATGAGACTGAGTGTTTTTTGTCTACTGCCCATTTCTGCTTCTGCGAATTCCCGTGCCTTG
This sequence comes from Mormoops blainvillei, assembly GCA_004026545.1. NCBI lineage: Eukaryota > Metazoa > Chordata > Mammalia > Chiroptera > Mormoopidae > Mormoops > Mormoops blainvillei. The sequence continues at coordinate 211,405 of PVJD01001458.1, read as the reverse complement.
ACTATTTTCTCTTGGATTTTTGTTTGTATTTTTACATTGAATCATGAGTGCTTTTTATGATGTAAGAACATTAACACTCTGCTTTTATATAAGTGGCAAATAATGCAATTCGTGAGTTTTTCCAACATTTCTTTATGAATAATTTTAAATATAAAAGTTTTAATAATTGTAGGTTCTACAATTAACATGGTGTTATATATGCTTTACCACATCTCTCCATCGATGCTTCACTCTGCTCATCTGTCAGCTTCTTTTCACGCATTTCTGAGTAAATTGCAGCTGTTAAGTATACTTCACCCCAACCACTTCAGTCTGCATATTGTTACCTAGAATTCAATATTTATTTATGGTTCCTTTTATCCTTAGGTAAAATTTGCAGAGTAAGATGCACAAATCTCCAGTATACCATTTGATGAGTTTTGACAAATGTATCCACCTATGTATCCAACTGCTATCAAAATATAGAACATTATCTCAATCCTTAAAATTCTAATGGCCCTTTTCAGTCTGCCCCATCCCCATATCTCCCAAACATTGTTCTGATTTCCTAGCTTTAGCTTATCCTAGAACTTGGTTTTAATGGAGTCATGCAGTATATACACTTTTATATATGAGTTCTTTCTGCAAGCACATTGCTTTTGAGTTTTGTCCATGCTATTATATCAGTTACCTCATTCCTTTTTGTTATTGATTAATAGTCCATTGTATGAATACACCAGTCACTCCATCCATTTTCTTACCGCTGGATGCTTCAGTTTACAGTTTTTTGCTGTTTTGAGTAGGACTGCTAAGAATATTTTTGTGAACATGTTTTCATTTCTCTTGGGTAAATACTTAGGAAAGGAATGCTGGTTCAGAAAGGGTAGAGGTATGTTTAGTTTTATAAGAAACTAAGCACCTTTTATCCAAAGCAAGTGGGCCATTTTACATCTTCACCAACAACGTGCGAAGGTTAATTCCAGTGCTTGCCAACACTTGGTGTTGTCAGCCACCAACGTAAAATACAAGAATTTTAGCTGTAGAGGTGTAGTTGTATTTCATTGTGGTTTTAACGTGTAGTTTCCTAATGACCAATAGTGTTGATCATTTTTATGTGTATCTTGTCATGTGCTTATTTGCCATTCACAACTCTTACAGTCTTTTTGTTTCAGGGGCTGTCAGGCCACAGCCCACTGGTCAAATGCAGCCCATGACCTGATTTTGTAAGGCCCTTGAGCTAGGAATGTGTTTCACATTTTTAAAATACTGTTTTTTTAAATCCAACAGATTGTAGATTGCTTGCCAAACCTAAAATTCTTATAAGAAGAAATTTTGCTGACTTTGCTTTGTATTTAAAATATGTCTCTTATCTTATGACTTTTCTTTATTTTTGAGCTATCAGGATAAACAATTTCTTTAAGATATGGGAAAAATCTGTGTCTTGAGGAGACTCTGGACAAAGGCACTAGTATCATTAGCTTGAATCACATATGTGGAGCTGATTTAACTTGAAATGGGTGAGGCATCACTGTAGGCCTGGTATTACCTACAGTTGAGCTTTATCAGAGAAATATAACCGGAGCCCTTCAAACTGGATTTTGAAACTTCTGATATTTCCTCAGTATTTCCAATGCCCCTTGGGACCTAGAAAATACAGGGGTCAACACATCTGCCCTGGACAACAATCTGTTTCAATGGGGAGTCCATTACTTGAGTGGAGAAAACATAAACCACTCCTTGCTGATGGCAAGGAACCTTCTGGGTGGCCCTTTTTAGGTTCCATCTTGTACCCACGGGAAAGCACGTGATCTAAGCGAGCACAGGACTCTCTCTCCTTTGGACAGGGTATCCTCAGGTATTTGCCACTTGGTTGTCAAGATGCAAATATAATTCCCTTTAGGAGGGAAAAAGGGGACGTGGGTTCTCACAGTTTGGATTAAGGGAAGCCAGTCGTTTACATGGGTGGCTTTTGCTAATGGCATTTTCAGTGAAGTGAAATGGCTGCCCAATTAAACATGAGCTGTCCTATTCGCGGGAATAAGTAATGTGGAGAAAACTGATACCTCAGTGCGGTATTGATTTTATAGATCTATTCTAATAATCTCTGCCTTTTTGTAGGAGTGTTTAGTCCATTAACTTTTGATGGAATTATTGATAGGGTTGGTTCTGTGTCTACCATTTCATTATTTGATTTCTTTTTATCCCCTCTGTTTTTATTTCTCTATTCCTCTTTTCCTGCTTTATTTTAATTATGTACATATTTTAGAATGTCATCTATTGTTTTTTAGCTATTCGTTATTTTTATGATTGCCCTAGGGATTATAATATATCCACTTAAAATTTTACAAAGTACTTGGGATTAATATTGGGCCACTTGCTATAAGATGTAGAAACCATGTCAATGAAAACATCCATTTAATACCTATTTTCTTTTATGCTTTCTTTACATGTATTGTAAATGCCACATGGCAAGGCTATAATATTTGCTTTAAATAGTCTCATATATTTTAAAGGAATTAAGAGGGGGAGATAAATCTCTTAATTTAGCAAGTTTTCACCATTGCTGAACTCTCCCATCCTTCTTGAGGGCCTGAGTTTCCATGTAGTGTCATTTCCCTTTAGCCTGAAGAATTTTCTTTAGCATTTCTTGTAGTATAGCTCTGGTGGCAACAGATTCTTTTAGTTTTATTTACCTCAAAATTTCTTTATTTTGTTTTCACATTTGAAGGCTATTTTTGCTGGTTACAGAATCCTGTGTTGGTGATTCTGTTAAAGCTTTAAAAATGTTGTTCTGTGGCCTTTTGGCCCCTACAGTTTCTGATGAAAAGTCCATCTGTAATTAAAATCATGCCATTATATGTTATATGTGTCACCACTTTCAAGATTTTCTCTTTAACTGTCATTTTGAGGAGTTTGACTCGGAAGTGTGGTTTACTTTATTCTGCTTGGGTTTGGCTGAGCTTCTTGAAGCTCCAGAACCGGGAGTAGTGGAGGCGCGTCTGCCTGGATGGTGTCACAATGATCACAGGATTGGGGGGCGGGGGGCAGGGGGCAGGGGAGGGAATGTTAGCTGTTTTGAGTTGGTTGGAATGCAGCATGTGGGAGGAAACCCATTTTAAATGAACTTTATTTTTATGACAACTAATTCACTCAACAGGAGTTTGGGCATGTACTATATGTAATAAATTGAACTAAGCAAAAATAGAACAGAAAATAATCATTCTATGTCTACAACAAGAAGAAACATCTATCAGTTATCCTGATTTGCTGGTGTGGAAGTTCTGAGCTAGGTTTAGGGCAGGAAGCTGCACCATCCTACTCTGTGCAGCATTTCCACACTTTGATCCAAGTATGGGATTCATGCAAGGCTGAGGAATGAAAAAAGGAACATGCAACTGAAGCTTAGCAATAATGTGGCCCAGCCTGGGGCAGCCTTTGGGTTGAAGCCAGTCAGCCTGGAGCATGAGAGCAGAATTCCCAGGAATCCTGGTAGGCTTGGGAAGAGAGAAATACCAAAAGGCCTGCCTCAGGGTTACCCTGTGAACCTCCCCACCTGGATAGGCTAGAGTCTGGACATGGTGGAACAGGTGGCCATCCTGGGGTGAGACTGGCTCAGGCAACCACTCATATGGCCACGCTGTTGGGAATCCGGTCTGGAGACAGGTAGTAATATGGCAGCTTCTTGTTCTTGTTGCGCTCAGCGATCACGCTGACGATGGTGTCGAGGTTCTTGCGGAATCGGGCCATGGCCTCCTTTACAGGTTTTTCAGTGAAATGCTCCTCTGGATACATGCCCAGGAACAGCTGAGAACCAGGACGGACAGACAGACAGGTTACTCTGCAATGCAGCAGTGTTAACAGACCTTATCCCACCCATAGAGATCATCCCTTGGAGGTCATCCTTTGCTGCCTCCTGAGAATGCCTTGAGAATGCAAATGCCACCTCCAGCCTGGCCTTCCCTAAGGAAGCCTCCGGGGTGGATATGGGAGGATTACAGATGAGTGGAAGAAATAAATGCACTTCTCTGTTCCAGAGTGGCTATAAGGATGTGTAATGGTGCAGGTGAATGTGGAGGCAGTTGGTGGCCCCAGCCAGGGCAGGCACGTGGCCATGGAGGCCTGTTCGAGCTGTGCTGCACAGCTCCCCCACCTTTGCACCTTGGCCCCAGGCAATAGGCAGAGGGGCCAGCCCTGGCCTCTCACCCCATCGAGGTAGTGTGCTCATTTGCACACACAGATGTCTGCAAATTAGAACTAAGCACACTAAAAAAAACAAAAAACTATTGGATTGTTAAAATTGGAAAGTTTCAAATATAGGGCTGGAAAGGGTGAGAGAAGCATCATACACTATTGATGGTATTTGGGATTTAGTTTGCGGAGGGCAGTTTAGTCTCAACATTGTTTGACCAAGAAATTCCCCTAGTAGGAGTGCATCCTCTGGTCCTGTTGAACACATGTGCCAAGAAACCTATGTAAAGATGCTAGTGAGGGACCAACACATCAGCAAGTGCCCTAAAGTAACTTAAATGCCCATGAGTCTGGGTCTGGGTCTGGCACAATCATTCTGAGCAGCACTGAGCTAATGTCATAGGGTTGTGTCTACTGAGACCCAGCTTTGGGATTAGGCTAAACAAGATATATGAAAATATCTGGAAGGATACCCAGGAAACTCCCTAGTTGTTACCTCTGGTGTGCCAGAGAGAACCACAGGAGAGAGCTTCATCAACAGCTGGGCGTGGTGGGGGTGCCTTTGTGGGGTGCATCACAGTGGGGCAGAGTCCCCTGGGCTCTCCTGCCCCAGCCATCCTGAACTCCCTCAAGCTTCAGGCCTGAGGACCTTGTGGTCACTACAGCCTTGGAACTCAGGATTCCTGGAGGGCAGGTATCCATCCTGAGTCCTGATTCATAAAACCCTGAGGCTGAGTGGGTTAAACCTGGGCAACCTGCCTGCCAGAAGAGGCAGAATGGCCTCACCTCATTCTCCTGGAACTGGCTTAGTGCCCACACTGCGCCCAGATGCCAGCAAGAGCGACCTCGGTCTGGCAGTGTGTCCACGATCTGCTCGATGGTAACTACACCCTTTGCCGTGGGCGGTGGGGCCCGCATGGTTGGGGGGGCATTGGGAATCCAGGAACACCAGTCGTACTGTAGGGAGAGATACAGACATACAATCCAGCCACTGCCTGCCTGTGTTTCCCACTTCCCACTTGTGCACTCCTCCCCATCCAACGGCCCCTCACCGTGGCCAGCCAGGGTTCTCCACTAAACGGGCAGAATCCTCAAAGGGAACACCCGATCCGGGCCCTGAGGCTACCTGAGTTCCACCTGGCTTCCTTTGATTGGCTGGCTGGAAAACTAAGAGGGGCACCTCACCCTGCGGATCAGTAGTAGTCAAGGTCAAGGTGATCTCAGTGATTTTCCCCCCCAGGACAGCTCCCCTGCCCTTGCCCACCTGGCCAAAGTTCACTGCTGCGTGCTGGGCTGAGGCTGTGAAGATCACCACGGTCAGGTACTCGGACAGCATCTCTCTGGTCTTGATGGACTTGGGGAAGCCTAAGGCAGAGCCAGGAGCTGGCTAAAGCCCAACCTTCCAGGTGGGACACTTGAGAAGCAGAGCTCCAACCCCACCCACATCCTTCCCTGGGGTCCCCTACACCAGCTGGAGGGACAGGTATGGGCAGGACATGCTGGAAGGGGACAGCAGCTTGGCTAAGTCTCCTGATGTTTCTGACCCAGGCTGCCAGGGTTACAGAAAGCCCTGAAATGTTCCCAGTGAGGCATACTGGTGGCCAGGGGTCCCTTGGGGACTCTGGCCCCAGCACCAGGAGCTAAGGTGACTGCCATAGGCCAGTGTTGCCCAAGGAAATTCAGAGGTGCAGGGAGGAGCAGAAAAGACTAGAGAAGAGCTGGGAGTGGTCCCTACCCGAAGCCTTCTTGCCCCGCATGCCGTACACATAAACGTCCTTCACAAAGTCTTGCAACTCCTGGTCCTCCACCACCACCTGGTCATTCTCATAGTAGATGTCCACCACATCCACTACAAACCTGGCTCAGGAGAAGAGGCCCAAGAAGCAGTGGGTGATCCAGCCAGGGTCTGCAGAGCTGTGCCCCCTGGCCCCAAGGCAGAGCCCCATCAGTGACCCTGTCACTCCTTAATGTCCAGGTCATCAAGGTCATCCTACTCCCACATGCCCCCCTTCCTCCATCAGTGCCCTGACAACAAAGCCAGGCACCTGGATCCCTGAGCCCGTTGTGCAGGCTCCTGGCTAGGTCCATCAGTGCTTGTTGTGTTCACTCCTCCAGGACCCCCACACTGGCCACACGGAGTAGGTCCCACACCCGGCATGCACTCACGTCTTGATGGCCTCCCACACCAGGAGCCCGTCGTCCCGGTAGAAATAGTAAGGAATATCCTCAGTGCTCTCCATGCCCCGGGCCTTGATGGCCTCAGGGAAGCATAGAGAGGCATAGGTCAGGTCCTCCATGGCCCTCTGCACCATCTGTACGTGACCACCACCCCCTGTGGCATTGGCCTTGAGGGGAAGGAAGAGAGAATGATGTAAGCTGAGGCTGGTATCCCCCTCCAGTGTCCAGCCCCTGAGCTCCCAGGAAACTCTTTGATCAGGGGTGCTGTGGCCAGGCACTCAGAGGGCCAAAGCCAGGTCCTGTGAGGTTGGGTGGGAGGATGTTTAACTTGGAGAACACCAGGGCAGCCCAATGAAGAGGCCACAGGTAGGAACCTCTGCCTGACCTAATGCAAGGGGTTGAGGTGGATGGATATGTGCAGAGACTAGGGGCAGCTGCAGAGGAAGGGGCGAATTCCCACCCTGAGAAGGGCAGAGGGGACAGATGGCAGAGTGCGGACCTGGGCTGCTGCAGCCTTACGACTGCTCTCATTCTGAGTTCTGAACACAGGCTGCCCTGAGTCCGAGTACTGCTTTCAGTGACCAATCTTTGGATGCAAGAAAAGGGCATGTACCAGCCCCATGGACCTGCACAACTCTGTTAAAAAACTTGTAGTGTGCTTAGGTGGGGGATGGAGAGGCACAAGGAGGAATACTGGCCCTCAGTGGCTGAGATACAGGCATACCTGCTCTCAGGTATGCGCGCGTGCGCGCGCGCGCGCGCACACACACACACACACACACAGAGGGACTGATCAGTCAGGTCACAGAATATTCCAAGGAGGACTTGGGTGCTGGGGTGCCAGACATGTGTCCCCAAGGGCTGTTTGACACAAGTGGGACTAATTGGAGTTCCCAGTACTGTCTATTGGGAAAGGAGATTACGGTCACTGCATGAAAACATGAGCCTGGAGCTCCCATGGGGGATAACCCTCTGGAGCATGAAGTAAATACAGTTTGGAGAGAGGAAGAGTATGAGCCAGTACACTTGGATCTCAGGGACACTGAATCCTTGGGTTCATTTTCATCTGAGGCTCCCTCACCTCTATATGTTCAGGCATGTAAGATAGTACACCTCCTGTCCGACTTCAGTTGGCTCAAGTTGGGTTTTGTCTTTTGCAACCCAAACATGGTTCAACTTTAGTGACCACCTGGCTGCTCACTAATGGGAGGTGGGAAAGAGGGAGGTCAGGGTGAAGGCTGCAGGGGTTGGGAGGAGAGAGAGGAGGGAATGTGGGCTTGGTAAGCCTACCTGGGGGTCAAAGTAGGGTGGGGTGCTACCTGGGAGAATGTAAGGAAAGAACAGGGACTGAGGCCCCGCTGAGGAAGGGAATTGGATTGGGAGCACTGATAACCTGAAAGGGCAGAGGGTGGGAGGTTGTGCACAGAGTGACAGGCAGCAGAGTGGGATGGGGTGACGCAGGTCCCTAGTGCATAAGAGATGAGAAGTGGGTGCCAGGAGGCAGGGTCTGCACCCACCTCCCAGAATTTGGAAGAGGGGAGGAGTGGAAGGGGTGACAGGGAGACACTTGGCAGGAGGAGGAGCGGGTGGTGAGCTGTAGGCAATGCACTCGGAAGAGAATCTCCCAGGGCCCAGGTGGAAGGGCCACAGAGCCTGGGGAGCCTTCACTCTGCTTGCCTCCAGCCTCTACTGCCCACGCTCCCTGTTCCCCATTCCATGGTGCTTAGGGGCCTGGTCTCCTGGGAGGAAATCTGGGCCTGAGGTGGGATGGAGGTTTTGAGAGGTGGGTGCCCACCAGCCTGGGGTCTGCCCTGCATGGAGTGAGGTGGGAGGTGACCACCTTGTCAAAGAGGCCGTACTCGCAGATGAGCTGCTCTCGAGCCTTGGTGTTGATGGCGATGGTGAACCGCACATGTGCCACCAGGAGCTGGGCGGAGGACCAGAGAAAACGTCAGAGAAGTCCAGACCTGCATCTGTGTCTCCCCTGGAGCCCTCAGGGACCCTCCGCAACTCCATCTGGTCCTCTGCGGAGGGTGACGCTAGGGCTCAGAGAGGAAATGCAGGTTGGCATGAAGGTCTTCACTACTCAGAAGCTGCTGCCGGCCTGGGGTGAAGCTTTGATGCTTAGAGATAGTGATAATGATAAAAATGACAACAGTCAGTGTTTGTATAGAGTGCATCTATGTGCCAGGCACTGTTTTAAGCTCTCTAAATTTGTTAACTATTTTAATCCTGACAGTAATCCTATGAGGCAAGTGTACTGTTTGATCTTTGTTTTATAGATGGGAAAACTGAGGCACATGGAAATATTTGTGGCCTGTAGCCACCTCAACAGTCAATGCTGATAGGATTCCAGAAGAGATAAGGGCAGTGATAGTGAGGGTTGCCACCTGCGCTCCAACCAGGGTCATGCTGAGCTCACTTGCCTCTTCAAACTCTATCCTCCTGCCTGGGGCCACCAGAGTGTCAGGCCACAGGAACTGTGTCCTCAGGAAGCAGCAGGCTTTCAGCAGGCTTTACTGTCATCACCCCCCTCCCCTGCACCCCAAACATCTCTCCAGGGGTCCTGTCTGCTGGCCACTCCCAGCTACAGTCCTGTGAGGAGGTCAGGGCTCCTCCCCCTCCATCCTGTCCCCTCCCTACCCAGATTCCCTCCCACACTGGGCAAGGCAGTAGCTTACTGTACCTTAAAAATGGGGTGCACGGCAGGCAGCTGGCGGTACATGGCGATGCCAAAAACTTCAGACACCAGATGCGTGCGCAGAAGGTGGGTGATGGTCTGGTGGATGTGGAAGTCACTGGAACGCACCCAGATTTTGGCCAGAAGCCAGTCATATTTTGTATCCGAAGGAAGAAAAATGGGGTTTTCATCTCCTGGGACTTGGTTGAGCTGATACACACAGGAAGAAAATACACTGCAATCTCTCACTTCAGACTATAGCTGTAAGGGAGCCTAGCCTCTCCAGAAATTCCAGGAGAATCCAAATTTCTTAAACAGTGACTCTTGAATCATTAGAGGATAATGGAGGAGGGCAGATGGCTCAGGGTTTGTGTTTCTCATTCCAGCTACATCACTTACTACCTGAGGGACCCTGAACAGCTTACTGAGCCTTTCTGGGCTCCGGCGTCACCATCCAGAATAAGGGGGCAGTATTTACTCACCTCACAGAGCTATTGTGGGAAGCGAATAAGAGGGCACGAAGGCATCGGCACGAGTGAGTGCGAGGTGCTCAGGGCACATTGCTGCGGCCTTCCACCAGCCCCCATCTCCCCTCTTGCCTTCCGTGCCCCATACACTCCCTCCTGGCTCTGGCTGCCTTTTGGTCTCTGGCACTTGCCCTTCCTCTGCTTTTCCCTTAAAGGATGTTGTTCCCCGGCCTCTGCCTCAAAGTGGTGCTCCTGCCTCCCTTCCTGCCCTGACTGGCTCCTCCAGTTCCCAGGGCTCTAGGGAACCCCTGATGCAGTGTCCTAGGTCACTGTCCCTTTAGCTCAGACCTGCAGCCAGGTGCCTCCCTAGTAGAGGCCAGGCTGTCTTCCCTCTCCAGCTGCACTCTGCAGGGGGCCAAGGTGTTTTTTTTCTAAAACGGAAATCATGTCATGACAATCCCTTCTTTATATAGACACTCAGTCACCTCTTAATGCCTGAGAAGAAAGCCCCCATGCTCCATTGTCTGGCTGCTGGCATCAGGTCCCTACCTGCATCCCTCCTCATTCACCAACCCCTTGGTCCTTAACTTTGCCAATGACAGTAGTCACTTGCATTCATCATGCTGGCTCAGCTTCAGGACCCCACACTGTGAAGCCATGTTGTCTGAAAGGCAGACACTGTCATTACCCCATTGGCAGAGGACACGGTGTCTTGGAGGGTGGACATCTGGGATGACAGTGAATTATCCAGACCAGAGAAAAGTGGGAGAGTGGCATTCCAGCTGCAAGAACAGGTGAGGGTGGGGCCGGGAAGGGCTGTGCTGGGCAGTAGGCCCTTCAGAGATCAGTGTAGACACCAGCGTGACTAAGGAGGAGGGCTGACTGCCATTGGGGAGGGGGGTGACCAAGTGGGCTCCTCAGGGTCATACTAAACCTTTCAGAAGGTAATTTCCCTGTCTCTCTCAAAAGTAGCAGTGTCCAAAAGAAATATAATGCAAGCAACAAATAGAGTGTTAAATTTTCAGGCAGCCACAGTAATGAAAGTAAAAGTAAACAGGAGAAGTTTATGTTAATGATATAATTTTATTTTACCTAATATATCTGAAACATTATTATATCAACATAAAAATAATATAAAATTATTAATGAGAGATTTACATTCTTTATATGGGTATTATATTTTATTGTTAGCATGGGGAAAAGTTAATGGTGTTTTCTGAGGAGTATATTATTAACACCTTGCTAAATTAACTTATTAATTCTAATAGGTTTTTTAAAAATTAGGGTCTCTTAGGTTTTCTAGGTCCACCATCACATCATTACCAAAATATAGTCCTCTCTCTTTTTTCTTTTTTACATGTTTATTATTTTATTTTCTTGTTTATCACATCCAGGACAATGCTGAATAACAATGGTGATAACCGCATTCTTTTTTCTTTTTAAAATTTTTTTATTGTATTTATTGGGGTGACATTGGTTAATAAAATCATATAGGTTTCAAGTGTACAGTTCTATAACACACCATCAGTATGCTGTATTGTGTGTTCATCACCCCAAGTCAGCTCTCCTTCCATCACCGGTTATCCCTCTTTACCTTCTTCCGCCCCCTTCACGGCCCCTTTCCCGTCGGTAATCACCATACTGTTGTCTGTGTCTATGAGGTTTACTTTCTTTGCTTAATTCATTTACTTATTCACCCAACCCCCAACCGCCTTCCCTTCTGACAGTTGTCTGCTCTCTATGACTCTTTTTCTATTTTGTTTGTTAGTTTATTTTGTTCATTAAGCATTCTTCTTTCTAATTTTAGTAGAAATGGCCTCAAGATTGCTATTTTCGAATGACATTTCCTGACTTTATCATATGGAAGAAATTTCCTTTTATTATTATTTTAATTTTTATTAGTTGTGGCTCCTAAATATTACTACATTTCCTTTTAGTTTCACTTGATACAACCAAAAGATTTTTTTCCTTATTGATGTAGTGAATTATGCTGATAGTCTTCCTGATATTGAGACATCTGGAATAAACTCTGCTTGGTTATGACACAGTAGTCATTTGTAACTTGGAGTGGTCTTCAGTTCTTTTGGCGGCTGTCGGTGTCCATTTCAGTGCCGAGGCTGTGCCAATTCTGCAGAACAAGCTGTGGCTGATAAGCCTTAAAGAGCTCTGGAAACACATGCTTTCCAAAGGCTGCCTAATGCAGGGCTGTTCATCACGGGGGCTCTTCCCAACCTAGACATTGAATCAACTTCTAATCACTTAGGTGGAAATTGGCCTATTTTCTACAATTTCTTCTAATAATTCATGTTTTGCTAAGTTTTTATCCATTTCCTCTAATTTTTCAAATTTGTTGTCACCTCATTATGCTTTAAAAAAACCTGTGATTGTCTTTTTTCTTATATCTAATCTTGTATATTTTTGCTTTTCTTTCTTTTGTTAGCTACATGAGGGGGTTATTTATTTTCTTGGACCTTTTTCAGAACCAGATTTTGAATTTATTATTCTCTGGCCTTCATTTTCACAGTGCTTCATAGTTTGCAAAGTTTCCATTTTCAGGAGAGGGAAGAGATTCAGAAACATTCCATGGCTTGCCCAAGGTTCCTTGGCCAGTAAGCAAGTGGCAGAGCGGGGACTTAAGCCAGACCCCTGACTCCAGGCCACTCCGGGAGGCCTCTGGAGGACAGGCTGCATCAGAGGCACATGCCAGTGGTGAACGGCCCCCTCCTTCGGTCGCCTCCCTGTTGACTTCTCTTGTATCACCTGTCCATTTACCATTTTCAGCCTCTTAAGGATGGAGCTTATCTCTGATAACAGGCTGGAATTCTTCTTGAGGAGACGTGGCCCCAAGACTGGGTGACAGGGTTGAGGGAAGCATGGTCTCTGGGAGCCAGATGGCCTGCTGTGAGCCCCAGCTCTGCTACTGACTATGAGCACCTGTGCCTCAGTTTCCTTATCTGAGGAAAACAGTCCCTAGCAATAGTGGCTGCCTACCTTGCAGGGTTGCAATGATGATTACATGAATAGAGGCAGGCAGGTCCTTACTTAAAACCCTGCTGGCTGTATGCTCCCGAATCCAGGATTTTAAAGATTTTAGCAGCGTGTATACTTCATTATGTTACATCTCTCTCTCCAACCTTGGGTTTGGGGTACCCTAATATTTTATAATCAAGCATATTAATATCCTTACTGTGACATATGAATTTCACATAGAATGGGATAAAGCCTTTAATAATAGCCTCTTCTATTGGTTCAGAGCAAGTTTTGCTACCGATAAATTCATTGCCAATTTTTGGAGAACCTGGAAGTGCTAGAGTTTTTTAGATTTCAGAATTGAGGATAAGGGATTATGGATTGTTCAGGTCAACCCTTAGGGGTAGTCTTGGCATGGGGTTAGCACCTGGCAAAATCAGCTGCTGTTATGTCTATAGCACCCAATGCCTGGTTCACAGTTGGTTAAAAGTACTGTTTACTGAATGCTTGTGTGTCTATCCCCCACGGTTCGCCTGTGCAGACTACCCCCAAGGGCCTATACCTAGTCTTGTCCTGGGTGGTTGTATTTTCTGCTGTCTTTATACCAGCTCCCACAGTGTCACAGCATCCTGGTGCTTTGAGGAAGAAGAGGGCAGCCAGGAATGGGGAGGGATGAAACTCTGCCCCTACCTGCCTCTGCCCCAAACTGCTCCCCTCTCTCCTCTCCCACTGCCCAGAATTTGTAGTTCTGGGAGAAACAAGACCCGTGGGCACTCGAAGGCAGCCTCCCAGGATAAGCCCAGTTCCTGACGCAGTCTCCATGGTGCCTCATGGTGGCTTCAGCCTCCAGCTCCTGTCATAGCTTCACCTGCCTGGCCTCTGTTGGCATTTCGATTTGGGCACCTCCTCAAGGCTGAGGTGCAGTATGTTATGCCAGGGCAGGTCCTCTGCAGAGCACCTTGCTTTGCCAGGAATTTCTCAAGTGTATGTTGAGGAGTGGCATCCTTTCTGCCCCTGTAGACAGCCCTCCCCACAGCTGGCGCAAAGCCCTAGGTTCTTGTTTCTCCTGTCTACCTGGTAGAGGTCTCAGCACCCTTCTGTGGAGCCACCAAAAAAAAAAAAAAAAAATCCTCCCTGAGCTCTGTCTGCTGAGGGTGAAGCCACCCAGGGAAAGAACAAGGTTCGTAGCCTACCTGGATGGCAATGGGGACAATCTTGTTGGCCAGATTCTTGTACAGCAAGCAGATGGGTGCAGCCAGGAACTGCAGAGTACAGGGGTCTGTTTTGTTGGCATCGATGCCATCCAGTAGCTTGAAGTCCACGATGAAGATGTTCCCTTGCTGCAGGAAGCCAGAAAAAACATGTCCAAATGAGTGTCAGCTAGGCATGGATCCTAGAATGAGGCCCAGAGGGAGGGACAGGCAGCTCTGGAGGCCCCTGCAACTCAGTGGAGTTCAGAACTTGTAGTTCTTTTGTTCTCCAGCTCAGGGTTAGTTCTTGTCAAAAGTTTTCAGGTTGTAGAGTTTTGTTTTGTTTTTCACAAGGTAAAGGAATGGAAGTGGCCAGTTTTGCATTTGTTGTACCTGAAATCTGCTTAACCCTTTTGAATGATGTTGAAAGACCACCCAGAATGACAGTTTAATAAGAAAAAAAGCAGATAGACTTTAGATGAAATAGACGTCAAACAGCAAAGAGTGTAGCGGTAGGACTCAAGTTCCATAAAGTTCAAAACTAGGCAAACTCCATTGTCAGTCACCCTTGGGAAACGGCAGGAAAGTGGGCAAGTCTTCAGAGGTAGGAGGTTCTGCTGGGGTCAGCAGGTAGAGCAGGCTCTGTAGGGGCTGTCTCTACAGAGGCAGGCAAAGGTGTACAGGGTCAAGTTAGGGTCTTCAGGTGAGGGGTGGTCTTCTGGGGTAGGGAGAAGCTGCCAGGGCCGGTGGGTGCGGTTTCTGCAGGAATAGCATGCTGTGTCCTTGTCTAAGGCTGGCAGCCCAGCGGCACAGGGATTTGGTACAAGTTCATTGAGCATGCTGACACTCCTGATTTACATCCTTTTCTGCAGTTATTATATTTCGCTACAGAACGAATGTGCCTGGGGCTTGGGGGAGGTAGAAAACAGCTTTTTCCAGACTACGCTTGAGTACTCTAGAGGAATCCTAACCTGAGTATCCCAGGCTTCCTTCCGTACTATTGGGGTTTGGGTAGAGGGCCTTCTTAAACCTTTCTCGTGTGTGTGTGTGTGTTTCAGGTGTACAGTATAATGGTTAGAGATCTATGTAGTTTACGAAGTGACCCACAGGATAATCTAGTACTCACCTGACACCATACATAATTATTATAATATTACTGACAATATGTCCTATGCTATACTTTATATCCCTGGGACTTTCTCATTTTGAGTGAGTGATGGAGGCAGGGATTGTGGGCAGCTAGGGAAGGGGTGGGGGGTCTGCTGTGTGGCAGAAATAGGTCAGCAGGAGCTTAGGGGAGTTGTGTGTCCACATCTCTGCCAGCAGAGGATGCACTGTGGCCACCTGTGTGTGCACTTCATGAACCCTGGCTAAGGGGTAGCAAAGACTAGAGAGCTCAGAACCCAGCTACCATATTCCTCCTTTGTGAGTGCAAAGGACCCCAGCAGTGATGAGCTCTGAGCACCTGCTTATGATTCATGCGGGGCAGGGGAATGAGAGTGTGGGGGATCGTGTCCTTGGCCAACCAGGGCAGAGGGAGGGTTTCCAGAGAGTGTGCGATAGGATTCTTTGGGACACCTGGACAGGCAGGCTGGTGGGTCACAAGGCTGTCTGAGCTTCTGTGATGGGCTGGACAACAGGCCTTTCAAAACAAAGGTGACCATTAGAGACTACTGTGCAGAAGGAATAGTTGCCAATTGAATTATGAGAGGACCCAGGTTAGTTAATGTGGTGAATGTCAGGCCAAAGGAAGGCCCTGCAAAACCAGCCCTGGGAACAAGGAGGTCTGGGGGTTGGGCCTGAGGTAGGGGCATTTTTCTGTTATCTGCCTCCTCTGTTTGGGCTTCAGTGTCATCCTCCTGGAAACGGAGAGAACCAACCCTATCTCTCAGTTCTGATTTTAGGACTCTATTGTAGAAACTAGTGTTCTTGCCTGTGTGGTGTCCCTGTCTGCTCCATCTGGTCAGCGTAGTTCTTCTGACCATACTGATTGGTTCAGGGAACTGAGAATTGTACATGGGTGATGGAGTGGCCTGTGTGTGTGACTCTGGTCAGTGGTGGCTATTAGACTACTACTTCAGGACCCAAACCACAGCTGATGGCCCAGGCTATTGTTCAAATGAAAGATGACCATTATTACAAAGATGGCTCTGACCCACCTGCCCTGGAGGTGGCAAGGACCCTGGAGCAGAGGCTGTCCCCTGCCAGGATGGCTAGGTGCACAGATGACTTCTCAATGCCTTCCAATTCTAGCATTCTTTGGCTTTTAAGGTTCTGTGATTCTCTGATTTGGCGTTTGAAACCAATAGCGCTGAATCAGTGTTCATACACTCAGCAATTAACCTACAGAGGAATATTGCTGTGTGTGCTGCCTGCAAGGGAACCTGTGTTACTGTTGTCAGACTTCTATGTAATCAGGTAGTGCCTGGGTGCCTGGACAGGTCCAGAAAGTAAGGGTGGCCAGGACTACTTGCCCTGGGGCAGGGGCCTTTCCTGGGGACTCATCTGGGAAGGTAGCCCTCCAGAGTCAGGTGGGCAGAGTGTGGGGGCTAATAGATCTGTCCACAGATGGCACTGACCATCCCTCTTTGGCTGGAGCCCTAACTGAGCTTAGCAAGCAAGATAGGGTGACTGGAAACAGCAGAAGGCTACCCAGACATCTGAGGGCAGATGGAAGGAGGCCCAGTCGTCTTGGCTCTAGTAGAAAGAGGCCAACTGATGGGAGACCAAGGGCCATTCCTGGGACCTCAAGTCCCCAGCATGGAATGTGCCTAACACCAAGTCGAACCAGACCCACAGTGGAGACAGTTTGAACCCTTTCTTTCTCAAGACTAGATCTGTCTTGAAACTGAAGAGAGGTGACCCTAAAGGTGAAGGCTTTAGGAAACATTGGGGAGAGGATGAGGGTGGAAACAGGTGACATCAACATTTGAATTAGTAATTCAAAAATTTCATCAGTTTTCTCCTTTTCTTTCCTTTCTTCTTTTTTTGTTTTTGTTTTTGTTTTTGTTTAAGTCCCGTGGGGTTGTTTCTTTACCAGTTTCCTCACCTTTGCAAGCTGGGTAACAATTTGATGGCCATGCGAGTAAAGCTTCTCTCACAATGCCTGGCCTACAGCAGACCCCTAGTCAGAGGGCGCTCTTTGAGTTATTGGCATGGATATTGAAAATATTGATATTGTGTTCCTAGACCCAGGCATCATGTAGCAATATCACAGCCTATTCCTCTTCCCACATTGGACAAAACATTTCACAAATGCCCAGGAAAAGGAAGAAGCTGCTTCACCGAGGGCAGCTGATCTCGCCATTAGCCCAACAGACAGGCCTGGGAATGGCGGCCTCAGGCCAGCAAGCACTGGCCCACAGGAGGTGGTTTCTGCCAACATAATGTGACCTGGCCATTGAGTTTGGCCTCTGGAATGGACCACTGTCCCCAGGAAACCAGGCCTTACCTCGACCTCCTGCTCCAAGGTGAGCTGCCGCTCCAGGCTGCACTCCACCATCTCCGTAGTCACTGGGAGCTTCTCAGGCAGCTTTGTGCAGCGCTGGATCAACACGGGGTTGCAGCCATTCAGGAACTGATAACCGAACATGAGGTCTTCCTGCCAGTGATTCATGACCCGCTCTATGGAGGAGAGAAGCCTGAGATGTCAGTGGGGGCAGCCTGGGCCCGGCTGGGTCCCCTCTCCTGGGCACTCCGTAGAGGGCTAGCTGACCTCAGGCTACTCCTGTCATGCCCAGCCACCTGTCCCCCTGCCTGTCATTGGGTCAGGTCAGCACCAATCCCATCCTCCCCGAGCTGGGCCTTAGAAGGTTCCTAGACACCCATTCCTCAAAGACAAAATTAAAAATAGGCAAATGGGATTGCATTAAACTGGAAAACTTGTGCACAGCAATAGAAGCCATCGATAGAGTGAAAGGCAGCCTACTGAAGGGGAGGAGATGTTTGCAAAGCATATACATATCTAATGAGGTGTTAATGTACAAGATATATAAGGAACTCTTAAACTCAATAACAAAAAACCTAATAGCTCAATTAAAAAGTGGGCAAAGGACTTAAGCATTTCTGAAGAAGACATACAAATGGCTAATAGGTCTATGAAAAAATGCTCAGTGACATTAATGATCAGGGAAATGCAAGTCAAAACTACCTCACAACTGTCATGATGGCTATTATAAAAAACAAAACAAAAGACAACAGGTGAGGATGTAGGGAAATTGAAACCCTTGTGCACTGTTGGTAGAAATACAAAATGTGCGATCACTATGGAAAACACAGCATCAGGTGCAGAGGGTGACAGCCTGTGTAATGGGGAGGCTTGGGAAGCTAGGCCTGGGCAGGTGGAGCAGGCTGGGGCAGCACTTTCCAATCCCAGGCTAGTCTTCCAGCACCATGAGCCCCCTCCATCCCCCCCCACGCCGAGGCACACACACCAGAAATAGTGTTGCTGATCTTGACGAAGATTTTTTCAAAGTCAGCAAAGTCATTCCAGGAAGACTGGAACATGTGCATGAAGCGGTTGATAAACAGGTTCTCCATCCTGCATGACAGGGGACAGGCAGCGTCACTTCTCTCACACGTGCTGGGCCTCCCTCTGCAAAGGCCCTTCACACTGAGGTGTTATGGAGCCCCTAGATACCCCCTGGACAGTGGAGACTTGAGCCCAGGGCAGCTCCTGGGAACAGCTGATTGGTCTTGTGGAACCAGGACAGAAACTGGCACCCCCACCAATGCTCTTCCTCCTGCACCTCACCCATGACAGAGATTGGCTGCCTAACATCAAGAACAGTCTACAGTGCCTCTAATCCCTTGCATGCATGCTCTTGTCCATTCATTCATTCATTCATTCTCAGTGCAAGCTCCCAGGGACAGAATGCCAAATCACCTATACCAAGTCTCCTGAATTTTAGGGGGACCAGCAGTTCAGCTGAGTTTAACTCTCATTTGCTTTCTGTCTAACCCTGGGTCTGTACCCGGTGCTGCACTTAGGAGGATACAGTTTCTGAATGCTCATTACACAGGATAGAAAAATAACCCAGGACAGGAGCTCGATAGGCTCAAGGTGCAAGCTGTAGGCAATAAGGAATGAGATCTGAGTGGCCTGAGCAATCCTAGGGGCTTCCTGGAGGAGGCAATTGTGGTATGGGCCTGGGAAAGGTAGAGAGGAAGGGAGGAGGCTTCCTAGGCTTCTCTACAGAATCCAAGCAAGGCACAGAACAGAGGTTTGGAGTTCTGGCCAGCGCTCACTGTGACACACTCTGCCTCAGTTTCTCTCTCTGGCACACACGTAGCTGAAAGTAACAAGTAGTTACCTGTTCCATCCCCATGTGCAGTGCTTACTGCCTACTTCTCCAGGGTTCAGGCATCCTCACATGCTCTATCCTTTGTATGTCCTGACTCAAGGGCCTTGGCACATGCATTTGCCCTGTAAGACCTTGCATGCCCCTTTCTTCTCCTCCTGAGAAAATGGGGTGAGTGTATCTTAAAGGCTTACCCAGCATACCCCTAATTCCTTTAATTTCAGGGAACCTGCCCCTTCTCCAGACCAAGCTGGCACTGTTACACTGTCACTGCAGCACTGATGGCAGATTACATACAAACCCATTTGTGTGAACACCTGCCTGCTGCCTTAAGCACAAAGGCATGTCTGCATTGCTCGGCGCTGAGCTCAGGCCCCCTGGCACTAGAGGATTGCAGGCAGCATTGAGCATGGTCTGAGAAGGTGGCAGGTGCTTGGAGCAGGGCACCATGCCAGAGGTGTTCCTCCAGTGGGCTCCCCTTCCCACTCCACCGCAAGAGTGCCTGGCAGAGCCTCTCCCCTTCCCAAGGAAGCAACCCTAACTGGAGAGGGCCCAGCACCCTCCCAGGACTCTCATTTGGGGTGGTGGGATGTCTTTGCTGAGCACTGTCACGGGAAGGTTTGAGAGTCCCAAAGCCTCTTCATGCTCTCCCCTACCAGCAGGATTAAAGGACTGAAGTTTGGGTGTTTTATCCAGAGTGAGCCTGGCTGACAGGGACTGAGGTCCTTGTTATTCCAGAGAGTCACCTGCAAGCACACATGAGGGCAGCAAGTCCGAGTGACCAGGGCAGGAGTTGGGCAGACAAGCAAGAGATGCTGGGGTCCTTCAGGCCCTGGCCAGTGGGAGAAGAGCCGCCTGAGGCAAAAACCGACACACTTGCTTGCACACTCCCCTTCCTGATCTGCCTCAGGTTGGCAAATTCTTCTCTCCTTTTTACTGATTGCCCTGGGATCCCTAGGAGCCCACTCTTCTGAGGAGCTGCTCAGAAGAGGGTCCTGGGGCCACGAGGCTGGTGACCACTCTGAGCCTTGATTTCTGTTCCAGCTGCCAGCATGCTATTGAGGTGCTGTAACACCAGCAAGGTGCTGGAGCATAACCTGGGCAGTGTGGTCACACATAGGCTGCTCAGCACCTCGGAGCTGGGACGTAATGCTGGCATCATTCTTCAGTCCACCACTGGTATCTTCGTCACTTTCCTCCCAGCCCCTCGTGGGGAAGGGAAAGTTTTTTACACCTGTGCTTGTTTTATACCCGTACTTGTTGTGGCCTCCCCGCCAGTAGTCAGGGACGCCTCCAGCTAAGCTTCTTTCAGCCATTTACCTCCTTCCTCACACTTCTCTTCTGTCTTCTTTGTTAGTGACTCTCTGGGGAGAGAAACTCTTGATAAGCTAGAGGAATAAATCTCCCTGTGACATCCAGTGTCAGTCTGAGTGTGGAAAGGACTTACTTCTGGGAGAGGAAAGGTCTTCCCAGGTTCCTACAATCCCCAGCCCTGAGGATGGCCCAGTGCCAGATGGTGCCCAGGAAAGAGGTTCTGGCCCCTGGGATCTTGTGGGGAACTGGGTATGAGTCACAGTCCACAATCCAGTCATTCCCTGCTGGGAGAGGGTCATAGTCTCTCCAGCTGGGTCTCTTAAAATTCAAAACAGGGTGGGGTGGGGCAGTACTCAGAGGAAGCTACAGACCAGGAAGAAGTGGAGTTGGGAGGAAAACATTTGCATGTTCTCTGGAGACAAATATTTCTATATACTTACAGACAACTGCAATACAAAGGACTTCAAAGACCTGTTATTGTAAGAAGAGGAACCTGCAGCCCAGAGAGGACACCTAGCTCATTCGAGGTCACACAGCTAGGTAACAGCACGACCAGGTAAGGGCACAACTACTTGGAAACCCTCACTGGTCTGCTTCCTGGGGCTAGGAGAGGCAGGAGCTCTTGTTTTCTCTGCTCCCTCTGTTGCTTTCCTGCTAACAGCTTCTTCATTTCCCATTTCACAGTTTGGTGTTTGGAGAGGGCGGCAGGGCAGAGCTTACTGCGGAAGGCTGGTCTTGTTCCAAGCAGAGCAGGTGGCCCGGAGGAAACGAGTCGCCAGAGTTATCCAGAAGTGGTGCGGAAACCAAACTGCTCAGAGGCGGAGGTTCAATGCGGAAGGCCTCTTCAGTGACCTCAGCCACGAGTGTCAGTTTTCCACAGGCAGCACTGGTCTTAGCCATAGGCAGAATGGCACTGTGATGGCGTAAGCCACAGGGACACAGACCAGACCCTGGGTCTACAGATTCTGTCTATCAGGAACCTGCAGTGCAGAGCAGGCCACCAGGCCCGGGTTGGGCACACTTTCCCCATCAGACCACTAGGGGGCTGGACCAAAAGACCTTGGAGTTCCCAACCCATGTACTGGGGTCTGGACACAAGAGCCCTGAATGGAGCTTGGGTCTACGTGCAAGTCCTTGCCAAGGCAAGAGAAAGCAGCTGAGATGCACGCAGGTCAGCACAGCGTTAAGGACCTGGTCTGAAATCCCAGCCCCATCGCCTCCCAGCCATATAACCTTGGACAACCTCACTGTGCCTCAGTTTTCCTCATCCTCAATGAAATGGGCATAATAATTGTTTCTTCCTCACAGGGCTGACATGATGTACAGAAAGCATCAGCATATAAAAAGAGATCAACAAATATCAGTGACTAGTACTACGATTATCATTTACTGTTACTATTAAAGTCCGCAGCCTTAGGCCACGGTGTTCTGGGGGGACCAGTAGGCTAGTCCATAATCCGGTCTGTAGTGCAGCACTTTGCCTGCCCCTTCCCCCAGGGCCTTTTGTCTCAATCACTCATGCTCTTTCTTCATGTCCAAGTCATGGAAGAATTTTCGCCTATTGACTCCTCTTCCTCTGCTCTCTGCCCCCCAAAAGTGTTTTCACCCAGGACACTAGTGACTTCTGAGTGACGATACCCAAAAGGCCTGGCCAGCCCTAAACTCCCCTGATCTCTCTGACGCATCTGAAAACCAATCGCTTTCTTCTTGACACTAAAATGCAGAATGTCCAGCTCCTTGGACCTCATCCCTGCTTCAAACCCCCATGGTCCTGACCTCCGCCACCCTCCTCAGGTAGAGGGTGGGCAACTTGCCCACCTCCCTGCCTTGGCAACCTCAGCCCCACTTCCCTCCACAGGCCCAACCTCTAGTCGTCCTGGGTCACCAGAGTTCTCACTACCCAGAATGCTACCCCCTCTGCTCCTCCATTTGGTGTGGTAGACTCTTCGAAACCCATGTTGGGCTTTCTGTCTTAGAAAGTGTTTTCTGTTGCATCCCAAGTTACTGCCTCCCTTGCCTTGATTTACCCCAGGGTTCTTTTTCTAAGGAATGTCCACCGCATACTAGTGTGATGAACGTCCACAGCTCAGTCCCCACTAGACTATGAACTTCTTGGAGACGGGACCAAGGGGTCATTTTTTGATCCACCTTGGGCCTCCAGTACCCAGAAGCTCCATAAACACTTGTTAAAGAAAGAGTGGCATGTAGCGCCCTTTTCTGGGCCTGCTCCCCTGGGGGTGGAAGAAGCCCAGAAAAGCTAGCAAACAGGTGGTGATGGTGCCAGAAGTCAGCTCCCTGGGCTCAGAACTGAGCAGAAAGTCCCCTCAAATCCCCAGAATAAAGTTGCTACAGTAAACTCACCTTAGAGTGTGCCAGACATCACTATGGGGACATTGCACCCATGAGTTCATTTAAACCTCTTAACAATTTTAGCAGCCAGGCATGATAGTGCTCATGTTATAGCAAGGAAAACTTAGGGACAGAAACCTTAACTCTCCCAAGACGGTGCAGCTAGAGTCTGAACCAACCCCAGCTGGCCAGGCTTTATTTAAACAACTTTTTGGGTTTTTTTAAAGATTTTATTTATTTTATTTTTAGACAGAGGGGAAGGGAGGGAGAAAGGGAGAGAAACATCAATGTGTGGTTGTCTCTCGCACACTCCCTACTGGGGACCTGGCCCACACCCAAGGCATGTGCCCTGACTGGAGAATCAAACCAGCAACCCTTTGGTTTGCAGGCCAATGCTCAATCCACTGAGCTATACCAGCCAGGACAAATTTTTGCTTTTAAAGGGCAATTAGCGATTAATTGGTACTTGTTGCTAATTTTAATAAATAGATTTGTCCCCCAGGAAAAGAAACATAACCCGCAAGTGTGGTCCATGGATATCACCTGGGAGCTTCAGGAAATTCAGACTCTTATCTTGCTCTGATCAGAATCTTGGACTGGTGTTCCTTGGTGGCCCACGTGCACAATAGTGTTTGAAGGCTGGTGCCTGGACCTATGTTTCCTCACTTGGAAGGCTGGCTGCTTGTCCTTGTTGCCCAGTATCCAGGAGAAGCCTGGTTGTCCTAAGATGGGCCTTGCAAAAAACAGCCTGTCAAGTTAAACTGCACCTTCCTTTGCTGAGTTTGTTTCAAGGCAAGAATCAGCATTTTCTCTTTCTAATCCAAGGGTAGGCTTAAGGCAAACAGCGGGGAGGGCCACCAGAAAAGAAAAAGCAAAGATTGCTGGGCCCTAGTCCAGTCCTGAAGCCAGGCATGCTGTTAACACTACAAAAGTGCCAGCTGAGCTAAACTGAAAAGCAGAGAAGGACATGAAGAAGGAAAAAAAATGAAAAGGGGGAAAAGATAAATGCCCCTGAACCTCAGTTCCCCAGCCTGTGCACTGAGAGACACCTAAGCCCCTCCAAGGAGCCTGGAGAGCACTGGGACAACATTAAGCAGATTTCTTTTATCAGGTTTTCTCGAGCCCTTACAGCCTTCTAGAGCAGGGACTCTCAGTGTGGTCCCCAGACCAGCTGCACCCTCTGTGACCTTGTCAGAAATGCAGATTCTCAGGCCTGCATCCAGCCTCCTGAATCAGACACTTGGGTGTGGGCCCAGAAATCCAGGCTCTCACAAGCTTCCAGGGGATTCTGCTGTAAGCCTTAGTTTGAGAACCACTGCTGAGAAGCTTGCAATGTTTTCAAATTAAATTGACTATAGGACAAACCCCTTTTAAGGGAAATACTACTTTATGCTTTGTGCTAACTTTTGCTCTTATTCTACGACCCATTTTAAATAAGAAAAAATGCTACTTTAGCAAATATCATTTTAAAACTTTTAGGTATAACTTTTAGGTGGTATTTCCTACCCACCCCCACTACAGTTTCCCAACAAATTTCTTTTCCAATGGGACAGAACTCTGTTTTTGTAACAAAATTCAATAGAGATAAATAGGTCTATATACAGATATATGTAGTCATCAGCTAGGAGGAGGAGATGGCTTTTAAAGTTTCTAAGAAGATTGTGGGCTTTTGGGGGGCTGTTTGTAAAGTGAATGGGAGGATCCTGTTTTCTGTGAGTGCTTTGGTACAGCCAGCTTCCTTCTGAGCTGGAGTGGCAATAAGAGGTGGGGTCTCCTTCCCACACAAAACTCATGACTTTGGCCTCCAAAGCCAAGAGAATGAGCTCTCTCAGCATCCCTTCCTCTCCATTCTCTCATCTTACCCTCTCTTGCTTGTGCCTAGTTTGAGGGCTCCACCCCTAGGTCTTACTAGCCTGCTTCTATCTCCCTCAGCCCTTGCTAAATGATGTCCCATCATTTGTGATTCCATCTCCTGTCTCCCTAGCCCCTGGTCTTCTTTATCTTAGGGGCCAGCTCTTTCCTTCCTGTCACCACTAGCTCCTATCACGGAGCTGCCATTTACGTGATAATTTTGTCTCATCTCAGACACGCACTGGGCACTGAGGCTGGGAGCAGAGGTTGAGGGGAATTACTGCTGTCAGACCACACTCACACTCTTCTTCCTGCCCCCGCCCCTCAACAACCAAGCCTCTATCTGGCCCTTGGCCTCTTTCCCCTGTCCCTCACAGGGCTCCTGACCTCACTTGGCCTCAATGCTCTCTTAAGGATATTCTGCACAGTCCCAAGACTGTGTTTCCTACCACCCACCAGACCGTGCCAGCAGAGGTTGCACAGGCCTCCTGAGCTCAACATGCCCCCTAACTGGACTCACCTCTCCCTCCAAACCTCTTCTTCCTCAGCTTCCCTTTTTAAGAACCATCTACTCTCCCTAAAGGCCAGATACACAATGTCAAGGATGCTTGGGATCTCCACTCAGCCTCTGCCCACTGTGATCCGAATTCAAACTGGATCCTAGGTCTGTCCATACCATATCCTTACTCTCCTGTTGCATCTTCGGTCAGCTTCTCCCCGCCTCTGGGCTCTCTTATCTGACCTCCAAAGGCGGCCAGGTCAAGCTCCGCACTGTGGCTCTAATTCTCTGCACATCTTCTCATCTTTCATTGAACACTGCAAACCTAGACTTGTAGCGGTCAGTGGTGGCTCATGACAGCATTTCAGGTGCTACCTTTCCAGGAAGACGACTGGGGTAAGGGTCAAGTGCCTCTGTCCTCAGGGAGAAGGATATCCCTTCAAGGAGCTACCACCAATCCAATCTCATCTGATGAAATATGCACAGTGAATGAGGGCTTGAGCACCATGGTCCTTGCATGAGGTTGCCCAACTCTCCCCCAAATTCAGTCACATTTCTGTATTGTCCTACTCTACTGGGAAGGAAGTTCTCTTTCTCAGTTTCCTTTAAAGAGGACATTCTCTTTTCAGCCTGCCAACCTCCTGCAATCAAACTCCAGGCTGCAAACAGTGAGTGGTGAGTAAACACATAAGAGGTTCCTCCTCTGATGCCATCAGGAAATTTCACAGCTCACCTGGTTCTGTGAGCAGACCCAGTCATGTCTGAACTTAGCATATGGTGGATCCCTCTGCCCCAGTATCCTTGTCCCACTTTTCTGTGTCTGCTTGGCCAGCAGCAGGGCCAGGTCAGAGGGGCCCTCTGGATCCCTTAGTGAGATAATACCTGCGAGAGTGAGGGTTTCTCTCTGAGCCCTTGAGGGTAGAGGCCAATCTGCCGGTACTTAGCAGGCGAGTGGTGATGGAGAAGTGGGTCCTGCCTGGCATGACTATATTACCAAGAATGGAGGAAGACTAGCACTGTCTTTAGAGAGAAGCTTCTCTGTGCATGGTTGAAATATGTAGTACATATGCATACCATATTCTCCAAAAATTCCAAGTAAGAGCTGTGGTCTTGTTTTTAGATGAAAACACCATGGCTGAGAGAAGTTAGTTTCCATAGGACCGCCTTCTGCTAGCCCAGGCCCCTCTCCCATGTATACCTTACCTACAAAGGTTGGAGGTGGTTCTTCTGAGCTGCTTCCCTGAGGTCAGCCCCCATTGACTCAGGCTTCGCACCTCCACCCTCAAATGTAGATGTCATGTCTCTTATCTCCCCCTTAGCACTCCATGAACCCCACTTAGTTCACTGTGCCAACAGAGGTGGTGCTTAGCTGGCTGCTCTGCTTGTGCTGTGCCAGGAGAGGCTGAGGGCCCATCTCAGATGTCTTCCATGTCACTTTGGCTCCACAACTCAAGGAGCCAAGTGACATAAAAGTTGTAAATAAAGATGGGCTATGGTGTCACTTGGGAGATGGTGGCCTGTGCAGCCAGTTCTGGGGAGCACAAGGAAGAAGACATCACTCAGACCCAGGGGCTTCTAGAAGTTTCTGGAAGAAGAGACACCTTTGCCAAGTCCTGAAAAATGATGAGTTGGCCTTAGCTGGGCAAAGAAGGGAATTTGAGGCAGAATAAACAGTGTGGGCAAAGACAAAGGGAGATGAAGTCTCCTGACAAACCAATCTGGATGCTCATGGCTGGAATGTCTTCTGCAGGTCAGGGCAGGTTAGAAGTGGGGGAGCTGGGTGGATATACCTGGGCTTTTGCCTGCAGTTGAGGCAGTCACTGAAAGATTTCAGATAGGGGAATGAAAGAGATGTATGTGCCTTTGTAGACAGAACCTCCAACAAACTATATGTCCACTTGAGAATAACCTTCCAATTGCTATGTGGGATGGAGCTCAGAGAAGCAGGTAGAAGGATGTTTCTGAACATCCCAGAGAGAGATGGTAGAGCTGAGAGAGGAAGATATTTGCAGTGAGACCCCAAGAGATGGACTTGGCCCCACATGCAACTGGGTGGAGTATAAACCTAAGGAAGGAATCTAGGTCAGTAGCTTCAAACCTGGTTGCACACTGGAATTCCCCAGGGAGCTTTTAAAATATACCTATACCTGGACTGGAAAATCCTGGCAGGTCTAGGTATGGCGGGGTGAGGGAGGGTGAGGAAGCATGGAATCTGAATCATTAAATGCACAGTCAGAATTGTGAACCACTGATCTGGGCTACCGTTAGCCATGATGGGGATACATGAGAAGGAAAGGTAACTCTGTGTGTGTGCATGTGTGAAGTGAGGGTCTATGAAATGGCAACAAAGGTCTCTGAGAGGCCAGCTGCGTTACACTCATTTTATTTTGACAAAGTATACTCAGCACCTAACCTGTGGCAACTGCTGTACTAGGCTCCTAATATACAAAGATGACCATGACCTTAAGGAACACTGAGCAGACATAAGAAAGGTACAGTTTGGTCTTCATCCATCCATCCATCCATCCATCCATCCATCCATGTCTCATCATCCATGAACCTACCCACCACCATCCATCCCTCCACAATTCATCTACCCTCCATCCATCCATCTATCATCCAACCTTCCACCATTACCAAGCAAGCAGGCACTACTCCCCAAAATAGTATTTTCTCCTCTGACCTCACTGCCTCTCCATCTTTTATCATTTTCTTGTCCCATTAAAAGGGCCTTCTGCTCTGCTTACCTCATTTTGATCTGGGCTCTGCCCTACTAAAGCCACATGCCTTTGACTCAACAATGCCAATCTCTGGGTGGGAATAAGACATTTAATTGCCACAATGCTTCCAAGAAGCCAGATGTTGGGTGCTGCTGCATTACTAACCCAGGCACTTGGTTTTATTTTTTCTCTCTAGTTGATCCCAACTGTAGTGGTGGTGGTAGGGGGGGGGTAGTTCCCAGTTTTGGACCCAAATAGACCTGGATTCAAATCTGCCTAAATAATTTTAGGCAAGTTCTTTGACCTGGACCCAGTGGAACCTCAGTTTACTCATCTGGAAACACAGTACCTACTTCCCAAGTTTGCTGTGAAGGATTCTATGTAGAAAGCACCCATGCCAAGGAATTTGGCATTTAGCAGAAGCTCATTAAGTCAGGTCCTTACTACTCCCCCCTCCCACTTAGATGCGGCTTTAGAGAGACCAATGCTATGGTCCTTCTGATGTGAGGGGATTTCCTGCAGAGAATTATTGTGAGGCTCTGCGTGTGTGTGTGTGTGTGCGCGCGCGCGCGCACTCACGTGTGTGTAGTTCTTCCAAAATGTCCAAAGGAGGAAGACCTTGCACAGGCCTTGGCATGTGGCCTCCTGCACTTTCCTTTCAGAAGTCCAAACAAATAAGGCGCCTTCTTTAGGGGAGCAGCTATGCATCAAAGCAAATGTTGCCACTGAAACTGACTGGGCTGGTGGTCTCCACCTGTTTGTTTCCTAGATATGCCCACTGTGGGCCGCGGTTCTGCTCTGGGGCAGACTCAGCTCTGGGGTCTGGGGTCAGGATGTGCTGAGGCTCCTCAGGGCATTCTAAGTCTCCATCGGGTTGCAGAATGAGAATTTGGGGTTTTCTGGATTTCCATGCTTGTAAGAATTTCTTAAAGTGTCAAGGTACAGATTCAAAGACCCTTTTACTAGCCCTGGGGTGGGGCTGGGTCTCCATATTTTTAAAAAGCAACCAGCAGTCAGCCTCAAAGACGAAGCACAACACTCTGATCTCTGCCATTTATTAGCAGGGATCTCGGTCCAGGTATTTGATGTCCTTATTCCTCAGGTTTCTCATCTGCAAACGGGGATAATGGCTGTGCCTACCTCATGGGGTTGCTGTGATGGACAAATGAGGACAGGGAGTACATGCCAGGGGTAAGCACAGGCATGGTGGCCATTATCACTGCAGAGCTCTGCTGTCTAGGTGACAACCTGCACACTGTTTCCCCTTGAGGTGGCCATAGAGGGGACAAGATGTGGGTGAGAATGAGGCATTCCAAGTAAAGACTTCCACTTTGAGGTGAAACATAGCTATGTTTGGTATCTGGAGTCTTCCAGGTTTCAAGTTTTTTTACATACAAGATATGCTGTGATTGTGCATTGAGAATCCACTCTATAATCAAGATATAATCAAAAGCATTTGAAAAGAGGTGCTTGGCTGAGCTGCTCCCTAAGCTCATGGGCCCCACAAGGAAAGGAGTGGGGGTCACACTTGCAGCCCTGGACATGGGTGGCACTGTCAAGAGTCCTTAAGTTCTCCTAGACTTACGCTTTAGAGTAGTTCAGAACAAAGTCCACTCCTTTCTCACTATCAAACTGGATATCGCGAGGTAAATCCTTGTGGCATTTGGCATCAATACTCAAGGGGAATCCAGGGTTCCATTCCATCCACCTAAGCACACAAAAGGAGAAGAAAAATGGGTTAATGCCTTTGGGTTAGCACCTCAGGGTGAACACTGTGTAGTCTGAGGATGTGCCTGCCATTGAGGCAACATATTATAGCGGAGTGTGCATCCAGCGAGGTGCTGGGACCACCCCCCCCCCCGCCGAGGTCCTGTGGCAGCCCACTTTGCCATTCCTTGAGTATTACAGTAGGAGGCCTGGGTCCCCCTCAACCTGAAACTGAGCTTATAGCAGAGGGATAGCGAATGGCATGTGTGTACCACTGTGTAAAAGGAAATGAAAAAGTAAGCATCAGAAGACCTAGTTTATTTAAGGTGACACAGAATAGCAATGTCTTCCAATGTTCTCCCCTAACACAGAGCTACCTGGCTGGTCACTGAAGTTACATAATGGGAAGGCTGCTCCAATATGCCTGAACTAGACATTAGCGTCCCATCATCTTGGTCGATGCGCCCTGAGCTGTGTGCGGCGGTGGTGTGGGGGCTGGGGGGCGGGGGAAGGGACACTTGTTATGTCTGAGCAGTAAGGTGCACAAGATGGCTAAGTGAGCCTTACACTTCCACCTGGCACAGACAGCTGCCAATAGCAGGTTTAGAGCTTCTTATCATCAAAATTGCTCCCCTAACAAAGGGCTACGCACTCTGTTCAATCAAAGTTTTCGGATTCTAGTGTCCTTGAAACTAAACCCGCAGCATTGGACATTTATATTTTGTTGTTTTACATTGTTACTTTTCTCTTTGTTTATAGCAAAAGCAAAACAAACTCTCAGTTTCTTTAGTGCAGGGAGAATGATCTTATATTTGTTTAAAAACCAAGATTTACATTCTGAGATTTCAGCTTTTCTGTTTATAGTCTTAATTCTCCTTTTAAACCTCTCTTATGAGAGGAAAGTAAAACACTGGGATTTTTGGTCACAAAAACCTCTACTGCTTCATGTGAAGTTCTGTTGGCCAAGTAAGCCTCTCATTACAGTCATAGGTAAACAAGACCTAGACACAATCACTCTTACAGTGAACACATTTTTGAAAAGCATTTTATGTTGTGTAGCACCTTACATTTCTCAGTCTTCTGAGTAAATCCAAGGCAGCGCCCAGTAGGAACTGGCTACTGTGGGTGTCCCCCAGGACAGCAGGGAGAAATGTATTATATTATAAATGGTACTGGAGACCTTTGACTCCTACTTCACATTATGTATAAAAATACATGGCGGATGAAAACAGGCCTAAAGTTAAAAAAACAAAAGTATAAAAACATTAGACAAAAATACGGGAGTATTTATGTAACATTGCGTGGAGAGGTCCTTCTTAAGCAAAGCAGGAAACACAAAAGTTATAAAGGAAAAGCAATATGCACAGTTTAGAAAATAAAGAACTGAAATCCTCTGTGAGGAAAGCAACAGAAAACAGATGACATATGCTGTACGTATACTAAAGGGATGTCATCCTAACATGTAAATAGGTACTTCAAAGGGAGGCAATGCAGAGATGCTTAAGTCACCAGTGGTCAGGGAAACACAGATTGAAACAACAATGGGATCTCAGGGGGTTTTACACTGTCAAAAATTTTAAAGATCAATGTCACCAGGTATTGGCAAAAGCATGGGTTAAAGTATATTTTTATAGACAACTGGTGGGACTGAAAATTACTATGAAATTCTGGGAAACAATCTTTTGTCAGTATTTCTTAAAATGAAAAGTGCTGATTTGACCCAGCAAGGTGAGTTCTGGATATTAACCTGACAATAATTAAAACACTGGTACATCAGGATGTTTGTACAAGTTTGTTTCTTGCAGTACTATTTGTAATACCAAGAACAAACAAACACACAAATGGGAAACACGATAAATGTCCATCAATAGAGGAATGGTTGAATAAGTTCAGATATATTCATAAAAGCGAGAAATATGTGGCAATTTAAGGAGAAAGAAAACAGTGAGATACTACTTCACATTAGATTGACAAAATGAAAATGTCTCAAGGTGCGAAGCCTGTCCATGATACAAGGAAACGGCAACCTTCAGAAATAGTTGCTAGGGGTGAAAATTGGCAGGAACTCTTTGGAAAACAATTGGCAATATCTAGGAAACTTAAACTGTGGTCTACAACTCTGCAAGCCTACTTCTAGAAACATTCCCTGGAATAACTCCTCTATGAGAGCACCAGGAGATGGGTGAGAAAACTCACTGATGTGTGGCGTGTAATAACCCGGAATTAAAGACAGCCACATGTCTACCAGCAGGAGAATGGGAGAGCATGGTAGTTTATTCTTAAGATGATACACTATGCAGAAACTAAAACGAGGGATGACACCTATCTGTGTCAACTGGATGCTCTTTAAAACAATAAATTTTAAAAAGTAAGGCACAAAATGATTATGTTAAATGATGTAGATTAAAAACTACTACACCAGGCATAGTTCTATGTGTGTGTGTGTGTGCGGGTAGCACACAGGTACATGAAGTCACAGTGAGAGAATGTGGGCGGTGGGTTATGACCTGTGTGGGCTTCTTCACCTCCCTACCTGGATGATTGAATGATGAGGACCAGATGGACTTGCCAGCGTTCTGTCACATTAGAGACTGGTCTCAGTTGTGACTTTACTTCCAGTCTCTCATCTGGAAGCCTGAGAGTCCTTGTGAAAGAGGAAGTCTAAGATTATGCAGACAGCACAAAGTCAGTGTTTCCTGAACGGAAGCAGCTGTGGGGGCGGTGGAGAGTCTGAAAAGGGCAGATTAGTTGAAGGAGAAAGAAAAAAATTGATGATTAGATCTATGAAAGGGGCAAACTGTCTCGCTAGGGAACCCCTCTGCCCCATCTCCCTAGACCCTGCCAAAACCCATTCCTGTGAAAACACTAGAATCCACTTCTGCCTGATAAAGAGGTGTCTCCCAAAGGATGCTCCCTTCAGCACTTATTCTGCCGCATGGTAAGAGTCATAGGTCCAGTTCTGTTGGGAAAACTGGGTCAAAAAGGTATTAAAACCATGATCCATTACCACAGACCTTCACAGAATCTTCAATGCTTATGCAAATTATGAACCTCCAGGAGGGGCTGTGATAAAAGGTTTACCAAAGTTGCTTTATTGTGGGACCCTTTCCAAAAAACAAGTTCTGGGACTGGTGCTGCAGTGTGCACTTTGGAAAAATCTGGGTTAAGCAAACATCTGTAAGACCAAGACATTGTTATTATCATTAATATCTTAGTCTGAATTAGTGTGGGACTGAAAGACTTGCGATCCATTCACCTAATGGCACACAAACTAGCTTGATTCTCTGGAAGCTGTTTTATATCACCACCAAGGACTCCTTCCTTCCGCAAGGCCAGAAGCAAGTATAATGCTTACTGTAGGGGCTTTGCCAAAGGTGGTTGAAGGGAGGAAAGCTGAGGAAAGTTTATTGTTCCACTGCTCTACAAGTTCCCTAAACAATGTAATTGCAAACTTCATGGATTGGCCAGACTTACTGTGTCTGGTTTCTATTTATTCTTCAACACCTAGTTGTGAGTTTCATCCATGTTGCTCTGTTGTAGAAGAAGTTGTTGATTTTCCTTTCAGGGTAAAATGACCACTCTTTATCTGTTCTGCTGTTTATGGACACTGGGTGGTTCCCACTTTTTTGCTCTCGTAAATAATGCTGATGTGAATATGTATCCAGGTGCAGGGGAACATGAATTTGGATCCAAGTACAGAATTTCTTGGTCATCGATTATAATGTAGTTTCAATTTTATTAGATATTACAAAATTGTTTTTCACAGGGAATGTATTAATTTATGCTCTTGCCAGCAGTGGATGAGCCTTCTCACCCCTCAACAGCTTCTTTAACACTTGGGTATTGTCAAGTTTCGGCGTTGCCCACCTGCGGTGAATGTGAGCATGTGTGTGTGTGTGTGTGTGTGTGTGTGTGTGTGTGCGCGCGCGCGTGTGTGTGATATGCAGCAATAACAGTAGTAGGAGTGAACTAATGAGTATTCACTGTGCTCTTGCTTTTGATATCCTTGGATATGAAAGAATATGAGTACCTTTTTTTGTGTGTGTGTGTACATTTGCTCCTCACATTTTTGTGCAATGATTGCTCAGATCTCTTGTTTACTTTTCTACCAATGGACAACCCTTTTCTTATAGATTTTGTAGGGGCCATTGATATATCGTAAATCACAATTTCTTGTCTGTCAATCTGTGAATTGTCTTCTCATTCTTGCGGTGTCTTTTAGTGAACAGAAGTTTCTTTTGCGGAAAGTGATATTAACCTTTTCCTTTACTGTTACTGCATTTTCAGTCTTTTTTGAAAAAATCTTTTAACTGGAGGCCAATGAAGAATAATCTACTATAGTCTAAAAGTTTTATAGTTTTGCTTTTAACATTTAAGCCTACAAAACTGATTTTTCTAAATGACATGAAGTAGATTCCAATTTCTTCATCTTCTCCTTCCCCTCTTCCCTCCCCCCTTCTGTGGCTACCCAATAGCCCTTGAATGCTCATTGCCTTGCCCCTGTGATACATCAAGTATCCATGTGTGTGCAGCCCTGTTTCTCGTTTCTTCATTATGTTTCATGGAAAGGTAAGCTTTTTTTTTTATGGAAAAAGCATAGAGCTAAAGATAGTTTTTTTTGAAATCCTCTCCCAAGGATATGTTTATTGATTTGAGAGAGAGAGGAAGGGAGGGAGAAGAGAGAGACAGAAAGAGACATCACCGTGAGAGGATAGCATGAATTGGTTGCCTCCCGTATGTGCTCCAACCGGGGATCGAACTTGCAATCTTTTGGTGCGTGGGACAATGCTCCGACCAACTGAGCCACCTGGCCAGTGTTCAGTTAAAGATAGTATTGAGGTTGAGGCAGCCAGTAGGGATTTCTCAACCACTTACAGCACCACTGCTGGGTCCCTGAGAGTGGGATAAAAAGCTAAGAGATAAGAGACACCTTTTAAAATTAGAAAAGTTAAAAAAAAATGCCACCCAGTTATGGCAAGAAGTGGGGAAATTAGGTACCCATACACTGCTTGAGAAAACTGATTAAGGTTTTCAAAGAGAAATTTGTCAATATATACTAATAACTTACACTATTCGCTTCAGTAATTTCATTTCTGGACACTTATCCTAAGGAAATATTTAAAAATGCACAAAAGTTCCACAAAGGTTTTCACATGGCTGATAAGAAAAATTAGAAACCTCCAAAATGTCCAGTTAGACTGGTGTTTAAGTAAATTATGCTGCATCATACAATAGAATTTAATATAAAACCCAGAATAATATTTGTGATGAACTTTTTTAAATATGTGGGAAATTTTTCTGCTATATCTCTAAGAGAAAAAGAGGAGGATGTCAAAATATATATTACAATCCCAAATGAATAAGAGTGAAAATAAATGAATTACAGGTATTTTTCTGCTTCTATATTATTCTCCTTCCTTTACTTTATTGGATTTAAAAAAAAAAACCTGAAAATACTACATATTCCTTGTGAGAAGTTAAACTATGGAGGATTATGTAGAAAAGTGTAACAGTCATCATTTCGCCAAAGCCCCTCCACAGCTCAGGTAACCATGTTGACTATTTAGCATGATTCCTTTCACTCCTTTCTCTTGGAAAGAGTTTCAAGCTCACATGTCTCCAGGGAAAAAAGCAGGAAACTAAAAGAAAAAAGCCTTGATGTAGACATTAAACAGGTGTGGACTAAGGAAACCTGGGGAATAAACACCCTCTTTATTCAGAACTCCACGACAACCCATAAAACACATTTAGGGTCTGGATACAGCCCACTGACTGACCACCAGTTTCCACTTGAGCACTCTAGATTGTGTATTATTGTTATTATTATTATCATTTTTAATCTTTACCTGAGAATATGTTTATTGCTTCTAGAGAGAGAGAAACATTGATCAGTTGCCTCCAGTACATGCCCCAATTAGAGATTGAACCCGCAACCTAGGTGCCCTGACCAGGAATCAAACCCACAACCTTTTGATGTATGAGATGATGCTCCAACCCACTGAGTAATCTGGCCAAGGCTGTCATTATTTTTAAACAGCTTTATTGAGATATAATTTATATACCATAAAATTCACTCATTATAATTATCCAGTTAACAGGATTTTACATATTCACAGAGTTGTGCATCCATCACCATAATTTAATTTTGGAATATTCTCATCTCAAGTAGAAACCTTGTACCTATTAATAGTCACTCCCCATTCTCCATCTCCAACTTCCAGCCCTACACAGCCACTAATCTATTAACTTGTGTCCATAGATTTGCCTGTTTGGACATTTCATATAGGTAAAATCATACAATATGTGGTCTACTGTAAGTTACTTTTCCATTTAGCAGAATGTTTTTGAGTTTCATTCATGGTTTAGGATGTATCCATGGCTCACTACTGTTTAGTGCCAAATAATATTCCATTGTATGAATAGACCACATTTTGTTTATCCATTCATCAGCTAATGGAATTTAGGTTGTTTCCACTTTGGGGTTATTATTAATGTATTGGGTTAATATGCATGTGTGTGTACAATTTTTTTACGTGTAGAAATTTTTTTTATTACTGTGTGTAGATACTGAGGAGTAGAATTACGAGGTCATATGGTAACACTGTTTAAGATTTTGAGGAACAGCTAAACTATCTTTCAAAATGGCTACATCATTTTACATTCTACCAGCAAAGCATGAGTTTCTCCACATCCTTGGTCCCCTTGTTATTGTCTGTCCTTTTCATTCTAGCTGTCCTAGTCCATGTGAAGTGGTACTTCATGGTGCTGTCATGATGACTAATAATGTTGAGCATCTTTCCATGTGCTTCTTGACCATTCATGTATTTGCGTTGGAGAAGTGCTTATTCACTCCCTTTTATGGCTGAAAAATGTGCATATTCCATTACATGGATATACCACATTCAGCAGTTAATGGACATTTAGGATGAACTCACCTTTTGGCTATTATAGACAATGTTGCTATAAATCATGTACAAGTTTTTCTGTGGACATACATTTTCATTCTTCTTGGGTATATGCTTAGGTGTAGAATTGCACCATTTTACATTCTCATCAGTAGTATGTGAGGGCTCTTACTTCTCCACATCCTTGTCAACACCTGTTATTTTATTCCATTCAGTAGGTGGTCTTTTCATTTTCTTGAGGGTGCACTTTGAAGCATAAAAGTTTTAAAATTTGATAACATCAATTTACCTATTTTTCTTTCGTTGCTTATGCTTTTGTTGTACCTCTAAAAATCCTTTGCCATAAGGTAAGTTCTATTTTTAATTTTTTCAGGAGCCTCCCAGCAATTCTACTTCTGCATATTTATCCAAAACACTAATTCAAAAAGATATCTGTATCCCTGTGTTCATTGCAGCATTACTTACAATAGCCAAAATATGGAAGCAACCTAAGTGTTTATCAATAGATGACTGGATAAAGAAGATGTGCTACAAATATACAATGAAACATTGCTTGGCCACAAAAAAGAACAAAATCTTACCATTTGCAGCAGTGTAAATGGACCTAGAGGGTATTATGCTGAATGATGTAAGTCAGAGAGATAAAAACGCCATATGATTTCACCTATATGTGAAATCTAGAGAAAAAAATAAACAAATATACAAAATAGAAACAGACTCATAGATACAGAGAACAAATTTATGGTTGCCAGATGTGAGGGGCATGGGGAACTGGGTACAAAAGAGGAAGGAATTAAGCAGTGCAAATTGGTAGTTACAAAACAACATAAGGATGTAAAGCACAGCATGGGAAATATAGTCAATGATATTGTGATAACATGCAAGGTGCCAGGTTGGTACTAGACTTATTGCTGGACACATGAAACTAATATAAAATAATATTGAATGTCAACTGTAATTTTTATTTATTCTTTAAAAGATTTTATTATTTATTTTTTGAGAGAGAGGAAGGGAGGGAGAAAGAGGAGAGAAACATCAATGGGTGGTTGCCTCTTGTGCGTTGCCTACCAGGGACCTGGTCCGCAACCCAGGCATGTGCCCTGACTGGGAATCAAACCGGTGACCCTTTGGTTCACAGGCTGGCACTCAACCCACTCAGCCACACCAGCCAAGGTGTCAACTGTAATTTTCAAAAAAACCTTTGCTAAATCCAAGATCATGAAGATTTATCTATGTTTTCCTGAAAGCTTTATAGTTTTAGCTCTCACATTTAGCTATTTGATCCATTTTAAGTTAATTTATGTATGTGGTATGAGGTAAAGTCCAACTTTATTCTTTTACATGTGGCTATTCATCCGTCCCATTTGTTCGAAAGACTATTCTTCCTCCACTGAATTGTCTCCCTACCTCTGTGGAAAATAAATTAACCATAAATGTAAGGGTTTATTTCTGAGCTCTCAATTCTATTCCATTGTCTGTCCTTAGGCCCATACCACACTGCCTTGATTACTGAAGCAGTGTAGTAATTTTGATATTGAGGAGTGTGAGTCCTTCAACTTTTTTCTTTTTTTAGATTGTTTTGACTATTCTGGATTCCTTGCATTCCAATATGAATTTTAGGATCTGCTTATCAACAGCTGCAAAAAAGTCAGCTGGGATTTTGAGAGGGATTGTGTTATATCACTTTGGGGTGTATTGCCATTTAAACAATATTAACTCCTCTGGTCCATGAACATGAGATTCCTTTCACCTTGTTTAGATCTTCTTTAATTACCTTCAACAGTGTTTTGCAGCTTTCATTGTATAATTCTTAAACTTTTGTTAAATTTATTCATAAATATTCTATTCCTTTTGATGCTATTGTAAATTGAACTGTTTTATTTTTATTTTCAGTTGTTGGTTGCTAGCATATAAACAAATTTTGTGTATGACCTCGCATCCTGCTTTCTTGTGTATCTATTGAGATGATCATGTTTTCTTGTTGTTTATTGATATGGTATATTACGTTGATTTTTGGTTGTTAAGCCAACCTTCCGTATTTGGAATAAATCCTATCTGGCCATACTGTACAATGTAATGCCTTTTATGTGCTGCTGGATTTGGTTTGCTAGTATGTTATTGAAAATCTTTGCATCTGTACTTACAAGAGATATTAGGGTTTTGTTTTTTTTAATGATGTTTTTGGTTTTGGTATAATACTCACCTCATATAATGAGTTAGGATTTGTTCCCTCCTCTTTTTATTTTTTTGAAAGAGCTTAGGTAATATTGGTATTATTTTTTATATGTTTGGTAAAATTTACAGTGAAGCCACCTAGGCCTGAGTTTTTCTTTGTGGGAAGTTTGAGTCAGTTTTGGCAGTTTCCATCTTTCTGTGAAGTAGCCCATTCTGTCTAAGTTATCTAATGGGTTGATAGTTTTCATTGTCTTCCCTTTTATTCATTTTAATTTCTATGAATTGGTATTCATGTTCCTGCTCTTATTTCTAATTTTAATAATTTGTGTCCTCTCTTTTTTCTTAGTCTGTTAGCTAGAGTTTGTCAATTTTTTTCTGGATTATGTATCACTTTTATAAGCACATTATTATCAGAAGACATAAAAAGTGAGAGGCAATTTTTACAACTGGAGGTGGGAGAACGTCAAGATAAGTTCAAGCTTTTACTGCCGTATTCCTCTTAAAAACCAATATGGTTGATCTCAAGTGCTTTCTATAACTCTTTTCACCATCTCTGCTTGGAGGGGTGGTCAGGAAGAGCTTGGGGACCACAGGGAGCTGGTGCTTGGTCATCACTTACCAGTGGTGAAGGGTCATAATCAGTGGGCAGGGTTCATCTCATACCACGGCCCCAAGATAGAAGAAACTGTGTTCCCATGGCCATTTGGTCTGATATCATAACTCACCTATACTGTTTCTGCCGTGTTTCCAGTTCTTTACGTCTGTGTTGCTTGAGAATGTGAATTTGATCATCACGGAGCAACTTGGCTGTGAGGAAAGGACAAGTATGAGAAGAATGTAAGGAAGAATTATAACAACATCCAATATTAAGGTTTCCCTCAGACTCCCTGCTCATGCTGAGTGCTTTACATGAATCATCTGTTTAAGCCTCAGAACACTCCCCTATTTTATTAAATGGGACTCAGGTTGAATAGTTTTACCTTTGAATTTTACTCACGATCACACACCTAATTAGTGGGTTTTCAACATAAGACTCAAATCCCATGCTCTTAGTCACTCCTTTCACAAAAGACGAATCTAGTTCTCCCCCTTGTGCCCGCTCACTCAGGAAGCCTGGTGGCCCTGCACTTTGGGGCCTGAGGATCATGTCCACATGCATGAGCCAGGCTGCTTTTGCTTTGGGCTTTAGGATGACAGGCCAATGACTCTGTCTCCCTCCTGTAGGGACTGCTCTGTGCCTCAAACCACCTGCAGTAGGTGTGAACTTTCTCCAGGTGCTAATAAACCCCAGGCTCAGAGGGTGCAGTGAGAATTCCCAGGCACACAGCCGGCCATGCCCTCCCTCTGAGCTCTTCGAGGAAGACTATGACCCCTTTTTGTCAGAGGGTAACTAGGCTCCCTCGTAGCAAATATCCCTGGGATGTACCCCTAACTGGGCAGCTTTCCAAATGTCAAGTCTGTGGCATCACTTTCCAAAATCATGGACATCCAGGCCCACACAGCCATTTGTGATGTCACAGTAGGGCTTGGGCTCCATCCAGGGCCCCCCATGCAGAGGGGTGGTGGGCAGCCTTGGTTTGCACAGTCACCAGTGGTTGAACTTGAAGTCCCATTTTTTGCTGAAAGAGAAAAGAACCTAAAATCTACCATCTAAAGCAAGACCCTCAAGTGTGCAGACCCCAATCTGGCACTCCCACAGAGGCCATTCTTTGCAGAGGCATGTGGCTGGCCTGATGTGGAGGAGGAGAGAGGCAAGTGGCAAAGGTCAGCCAAGGCTGTGAGCTCTCTGAATGACACCCACTTGCACAGCAGCGTCTTAGCATTTGTGAGTCACATCTGGGCCTGGTCAAATTTGTACCTCACTTCAACTCATGGCCCTTCAGTTTGCTCACACTCTAGACCTGGAACAATCAATCTTCAGATGCCGTGCATCTGTAGAATGAGGAGGAGGACAGCTGTTTCTGTCAATGGCACCATGTAGTGTTCTCAGTTACAACGTACTTCCTATCATTAGTTCATTGGTTCTTTACAGAAGTTCCACAGAGTAGATAAAATGAGAATAATAACTGCTCCCATTTTTTTAGCTAAGAAATCCAAGACAAAGGAGGAAAAAGTTCCTCTGTACCAAGTGTCCTTAAACTATCAGACCAGCCACATCCCGTTCTTCCTGACATGGAACTTAACATAAGAAGCCAAACTCCAAGAATATTTCTGAACTGAATGACAGGAGCTAGGAGGATTTTTTCCCCCTGACCTCATGGCAGGAAAAGGATCACAAAATTTACTCTGGTGTTGGCCACTGGACAGGACTGTGGGCTAAGAACTGTTGGGTGCTGGTCTATAGTAAGGTAAGAACAGAGGCTGAGAGTAGGCATTTACAGGCTTTTAGAGAAATTTACCAGAAAAATTCTATGACTGTTGCATCTAATAATAAAAACAGGACATGTATTTTGAATGTTTTGGGCTTGTTTTTCAATTTCATTTATAGTAGTTAATTTTTATTGTACTTTAAAAAATATCAGTCTGTAATGGAATGGAAATTGTAAAATTCTGGCCCTTCACCACAGGGAGCTGGAGAAACATTACCACCGGCCCCCTCTTCATGTGAGCTTTGGATTCCTGCCACTCACACTCCTTGACTGCGTTCACTGGCTTTACCTTAACTGATAGAATAAATGGTACTCACGATCTGACCTGTCCCCACCCTGCCCTTAGCCATCTGCTCCACTCCGGAAATGAGAGATGAGATGACTTTGAAGCCAGCTCAGAGGGAGGAAGGGGGGCCCAAGTCCTTTATGATTACAAGGACAATAACCATTGTCTGATGTTTTGGGCAGTTACTGGGGCCAAGCACCGTGTGGTGTGTGTTTCACTGCAACCTCTCACTAGATCCGCACCATGACCCTAAAAGTAGGCATTATTATTTCCATTTCACCTGTAAGGAAGCCAGGGCTACTTGCTCCAGGTCGCAGAGCTTTAAGCAACAAAGCCCAAGTCCATACTCAAACCCAGGCGTGTCTCTTCTAAAGCCCACACTCTAGGACACTATCTACTATTTTAGAATTAAGCTTTGTTCTCAGTCTTCTTTGTAGACACCACAGGTAACTGGATAGTGTCAGCATTTGTATGTTTGATCTGAAGTCACCCATTTCTCCAGGAAGCAGCTGGTTGGACTTAAAGACACGAGAACCATGAGTCTCTGCTGCTCTATTAGGTGACAGGGAAGCCTGCAGTTAGCTGCCATTCCCGCTCAGCATGAGAATTGCTGGAGGAATAGGAGTGAACTATTTTGCGGTGGTTTAAAGAAATCCAACAAGGAATATGAAGAGAGGAAAGGCGGTTCTGTACCAGGGATCCAGGATTCTTGACAGAGGCAGTGTCTTGGGAAGACAAGCGGAGGATTAGGTCCCCCAGGTGAAAATCCACAGGCAGGCCAGAGATGGGCACTGTTATTATTCCCGTGGATACAGTTCTTTGAAGAAGGGGGATATGAAAACCCCCTCAGTTCCTGGGAGGCCTGGGGAGTGAAAGGGGCCTAAGCTGCTTACCTCGTCCATCTCGTAGGACAATTTCACCCTCACCGGCAATCCAGCGGTAGCAGGGGAACTCGATGTAATCCCCATAGGGTGTTTTCAGCGTGATATACTTCAGGTACCAGTCGTCATGAAGCCAGTACTTGCGCTTCTCGATTTTGACCAGCTGGATGTCTCCCAGCTCTTCATCCACTGTCACATCGTAAGAATCAACCTGAGAATGAGAAAAGGCAAATGAGACTCTTTGAGGTCTCCCAAGCATGTGTATTACCTCGAGTTCGTTTAGCTCAGACGTCTGCAGAATGCCTGCCTCCCCCACAGCTCTGTGTCGGGCCTGTGCCATTGCCTTTGGGGCGACCTGTGTATCTGCAGCTCTCAAGAGTGGATGGGAAGAAAGAGTGAGGCCCAGCACTGCACTGGGCCTGTCAGAGGCCAGCAGGTTTGGGAAGCCCTGGACTCCATGCCCCTCAGGCACCTTCTAAACCAAATTTCACCAGTCCTGGAGCTTTTTCCTTGGCGGTAGGACCTAGAGTAAAGTAAGTAGAGGGCAGGGCGGCTCATGCTGCACGCAGCCTCAGGCACCCCCAATCCCTCCCCTGCCAAGCCACCTGCCAGCAGAACCTGAGAGCACTGCCTAAGTGAAAGGAGAACCTGGGTATTTTCAGCAGACCCCTTGGCTTTGAGCATGGTGAGCAGCTTGCATGTCGTGGTTGCCCCTGTGCCAGACACTTGTGGTTAGAAAGCAGAAATCTTCTTCTTATGCCCTGTGGTCTAGCCTGGGTTCTGAGGACCAAGGAGCCAGGTGTGTGTGTGGGATGACACTTCTTGGTCCCTTACAGCTATTTGAGCACATCTGTCCTACCAGAATGCCTCATCCTGCAGAGTGAAAGAAGCCCTCTGCTTTATAATGTGTTCTAACCCCCAGGGACTCTGAAACCTTGGGGAGGGGTGCTGGCTGTACTGCAGGGCCTATCTGACTCCTGGGGAGAAGCCAGCAGGCTCTGGGTGCAGAGTTCCAGTGGGGGGCTGGATGGCCTGAGCAGCTAGAAAGAGGGGGAAGAAAGGCAGAACACAGCTCTGATTGGGTAACTTCTGGGGTTAGGAAGAGAAGAGAGACCCCTGAGCTGAGGCACCAGTGCGCCAGGGAAGAAACATTCTGACAGGACAAGAATCCCACCCTGGGTCCTGCCTGCCATGGAGATGCAGAAGCCAAGACAGAAACTCCCACAGGAGTGGGAGGAGGGCAGTGAGGGACAGACGTTGAGGTAAGCCAGGTGTTAGGGCAGCATGGCCAGCCTCAGGGGGCGCCAAGGTGACTGGCCCTAGGTCTCAGCAAATTGGCTTACTCCCTGAGGCTATGTTTCTTCATTTGTCAAGGTGAGATAATGCCTAGCTTTCAAGGCCATTGAGAAATCCAAGTGATGTTAGGCCTGAGTGAGCTCCTTTCTCCAAGGGCTCAGGCCACCGGCTGCGGGTGTGCATCAGAGCCACCTAGCCCTCCCTCCCTGACTCCTGGG
This sequence comes from Mormoops blainvillei, assembly GCA_004026545.1. Lineage (NCBI taxonomy): Eukaryota > Metazoa > Chordata > Mammalia > Chiroptera > Mormoopidae > Mormoops > Mormoops blainvillei. Next base: position 167,883 of record PVJD01001458.1, on the reverse strand, counting down.
GGTTGGGTCCCTGTACTTCCTGCAAGCATCTGTGAGCTAACATGCGTCTGTGCACTGAGGTCCGTCTCTACTACACACACTCAGGAATAGATGTGGGAGGAAGAAATTAAGCCTATGAGCGTGAACTTCTTGGCTCAAAACCTGGAGGGAATTTCTGTGAAGGTGGAGAAGGCGCCATGACCCAGAGGGAGAATGGGAGGCATTTTCAGTGGGGACAGTGCAGGCCGAGACAGGGAAGTCAGCGTGTGGTGAGGCCTGGGTCTGGGCTGTGGGTGGCTGCTCCAGGAGAAGTGGCTTTTCTGTGGTTCTGAGAGGCTAGTGGGGGCTGAAGGTGTCCTTCCTGTTGATGCCAGGAAGGCTGGGGCTAAGGGGGAGAGGACAGCCATTCTCAAGTAATAGGTACCATGAACATTGTGGTGGACACTCCCCTGGGAAGGAGGAGCTCAGCACCTTGGAATGCACAAGAAAGGGGTCTGAGGCTCAGGAAGTCTCTCCAGGACTTGGGTGATCCTCAGAAGGAAGGCCAGATGTCTGGCTGGTGGTAGTTACTGACAAGAAAAAGATGGAGCCGCTTCTCTGAGGGAGTGGGGAGCAAGGTCACCCTTCAACAAACCGGTGGTGTAGTCATAGGAGAAAAAGACCCTCCAGTTTCCCTACCCACCCCTGCAGGCCTGCAGAGGGGTCTGAAGTTTCACCCAGGAAAAACAGACTGAACAAACTCATAGGGGTTCAATATGCCAACAGACAGGGTCTTCGGCAGGGCTACAGGGATGCCCCAGCCAGCCTGGCTTGCCCCTGGCTGGCCCCTGGCTTTAGACTCAGTGTTACAGGAGGTGAACAAGGGTCTGAGGAGTTCAGCCCCACCCAATTCAGGAAGTCTTTTAGGGACAAAGTCTGACGACTGTGGCTTTGGCATCTAATGGAGCCACTATTGGAGAGTCACAGAGGTTAGAGAAAGGCCTCCCAGAAGATTGCAGGATCCCAAGCATAAACAGCAAAGTCGGGTCTTAGGAAGGTCCAACCTTACTCCTTCCTTTCTGTGGTCCGGTACCAGGGTGGCTGCTATGTTTGTGGTCTATTTTACGCTGACACTTTGAATTCTCATGTCCATTCAGCACAGTGGACACTATCAACAGTGGATAGCCTATAACAAGCCCTTGATAAATACCATACATATGAATGGCTGAGTGGATGCTTCCCATTTTACAAAAGGAAACTGAGGCTCAGAGAGTTCAGGTGGCTACCATGCCATTGTGGAACTATGGCCCCATGATTACGATCCACACCTGTCTGACGACCAGTCCAGGTTCTTCCCACTGTCCCTTGTAGCCACATGGAGGGAAAAGCCCTGGACTGGGAGCCAATGACCTGGCTCTGAGCCCTGGTTCAACCCCTTCATGGAATATAAAGGGACAAGATGGATGGAAGGACTTGGAAGCTTCTTAAGAGATGACATTTGAAGCAGCTCTTGGGACTTGGTAAGATTTCAGAGGGGAGGGGAGTGGGAGGAGAAGGATGGGCAGGGTATTTTGGTTATAGGAAAGGGGAAAGAAAGATCCCTGAGGTGGGGATTTGGAGGCTGGGGCATGGCGCTCCTAGGGGCAGAGGTGGCAGGTGCTGTGGTCAGATGCTGGAAAGAAGTGGAGCCAGGAAAACAGGCAATTCGCCAGTCTCATTTTATGGAAGGGCCACTTTGCTCATTTCACTTGTTGCTGCCGACTCTTTTTTGAATATTTCAGCAAAATGTTAGCTGGCCAGTGTTCATTTGAATTTTATATCAGCATTTTAAGGAATGTTCCATTTGTCTCTGCTCCCAGATCCTTGCTGTTGCTGCAACAGGGATCTCTGCTGGCACAAGGACAGGGGAGAGTCATTGATTGGCCCAGCCTGGGATGCCAGTCTTGGAGGGCTGATAAGGGTCTGGTAGGGTTTGAGGGGGAGAGGAAGATGTTGTGGAGCAGAGAGCGGAGATTAAGGGGCGGACATGGGAGAAACTCAGGCAGAGGGAAGGGAAAAGGGGCCAGTGGCTAGGGGCATGGAGGGGCAAAGAGGAAAGTGGAGACAGTGAAAGGAGAGATTGGAGCAGATAAGAAGAGGGAACTGGGGGACTCTGTGGGACTGTGAGGAATAGGGAATAGAGGGAGAAAGGGAAGAAAGAAGAGGAGGCAGAATGTAAGGAAGAGAGGGTACAGAGAAGGAAGGCTAGGGGACAGAGAGAGATTGTGGGCCAAAAGGAAAAATTTATTCTTCATTAATATATCATGAGAATGAGGTATTCTAGAATGTATTCTTTATGAATATACTATAAGAATATTCACTGAGTATATTTAAGAAGTATATATAATTGTATGAATTGTTTATACCTAAGGAACATATTCCCAGATAATATACTGCCTTTTGCTTTCCTCAAAGTGCTGTCATTGAATGAAAATGGGTCAAGTAAGATTTCCCAGAAATATTCTGATCTGTTAAAGTCATCCCATCTTACTTGAATTACTTTAAATCAACAGAGCTAAAGAAACATATCAGTTTGTTAAATTTCCCAAACTGGGGCTAGTCTCTGGACTCTTCAGGTACACAAATCTGGGCTTCCCCAGCGGCAGTGAGTAGCCAGTGAAGATGCAGCTGTTTACAGGACAGTCTTCCCAGGGGAGGACCCCAACTCCCAGTCCTGTCCCAAATCCGCAAAACTCTGATGAGAATAACCAGGGATCTGTGACTCAATTTATTGAGAAAAAAATTAGTCCTGTCCATTATTTGACCAAGGGAGAATAGAGGGTGTAGACCTGCTAATGACTTGGAAATGACTGAATTGGTTACCTGAAATAATCTTTACTGTTACTGTTCCTGTTCTTGACCACAATGATTGTAACACTTTTCAAGTAAGGTGGGATAGCTCTATCTTCTCAGCAAGTATTTCCTTTAAGTTTTTTTTTTTCCACCTTTACTCAAAAGGGACAGATTGTCCATAAAAAGGCATTGGCTGGGGAATGAGGAAGTCACTCTGGGCTGTGCAAGACAAAGTGTGGAGTAACTCTGCATCGACAGGAACTTTCTCAAAAGCTGATTTTTTTTTTCTTAAAGAGCACTTCAGAGCCAGCTGGTTCTTCTGCATTGCAGCAGCCCCCCTGACTTGCCCTCTGTCACCCCAATGGAAATGTGCCATGCAAATCTCTCCTGAAATTTGCTTCTGAGGCACTCACTGAGGTCTGAATCACAATGAATGAATTCATTTGAATGAATTTTCAGGGCTAGGCAGACAGGAGGAGGGAGGGAAATAACAAACAAGATAGTGCTTGTATACCTCTTCCGACCAATAACTCGTTATGGTCACACCACTGTGTCTTTTCTGGGGAGAAGCCACACATGGGTGCCCTGCACAGCACAGTGAGCACGCTGATGGGTTCAGTGCATGGAGGAGAACAGCCCACTGTGGCCCACTCATAAAAGGGAAAAAGTCTGTATCCTGTTCTCCTCCCGGAGGTATTGGGGAATCCATAAATAATAGAAATAAATGAAGGTGCCCCAGAAATGACAGAGGGTGTCATTTCAAATGGATGACCAATTAGCCCTACTGTACCTCCATTTCCAGGGTCAGTTCCCTGGTTAAGGAAACCAAGCAATAGGAGTTTGGTCTTATACTCAACACCTAACCCTTAGTGAAGCAAGCTCAAGCCAAGCTAATAAAGTGTGGAGCAAAGGTAGGCTTACAGTTGTTCATATAGAAAATAATACAATACTCAATCAATAATAATATAAGAACAAACTGTTTTGTGTACACACAATTGTAAACCTACATTTGCCCTGCCCCGTATGCTGAACTTGAAGTGCTCAGTTGGTTTATAAGCGAGGTTCTAAAGGAAGCTCCAGCGTAGTAATCAAGCCCACTTTGAGTTTGGAGTCTGGAACATGCTTTAGGCTCTGGAGACCTAAAATAAATGTTATCCAACAAGTATTTGGTTGAGCCATATGAAAATGCCATTTTGTCTTTTAAACATAATCAGCTCTGAGCAATTTTATATGATTCAACCTTAAAATCAACTAAGTGGTGACAAGGCAGCTTTGTGAAATCTACATTTCTTTGGTCCCTTTCAGGAGCTGGGGGTGGCGGAAGGGAACAGATAATGTGTAGTGTGTCAGTACTATCGTCATAGTCATTTACTGAGCACTGCCTGTGTGCTTGCTGGGCTGGGCACGTCACTAAACACAGGCCCTGAGACCTGTGACCTGTCATGTTCACAGGGCTAGAATTCACGCCCAGGTCAGCATCGGGAGCCTGTCTGAGTAAGGACACCTATGCCTGGCCTCACACACCACCTGGCACCACAGACTAGAGGTGTAGTAAACATTGGCTCCCTTTGCTTCCTGAACTCCCCCAGCTCCAGGTCTCCAGTGAAGAGGGGAGAGGGGAAGTCCCATTCCCCCTACTTCCTCCATTGAGCCTTCACACCTTGGGTGGAATGCTCCCTGGTGTACACTCTACCGGGAGTCAGTGACAACCTTCAGGTTTGCAAGGCTTCTCCTTGCTTGGATCCTCCTGTTCCTTCCCTCTAAATTCCCCTGGGGACCAGCGCTGAAGCCATCTTGTTGGGGAGGCATCTGCTAGGGCCACTCTATGCCACTCACTGGACCAGCGGTCACCCAGAAAAACTGGACCTGCCTGAAGCCAATACTTTCATTTTGCATTTGGAGAAAGTGAAGCCCAGAGAGGAGAAAGAGTGAGCTAGTGGTCAGGCTCAGATGGAACTCAGGCCTCTGGATCCCCAGACCTGCACTTTCAGCCACAGCTGGCTGCTGCTCTGAGGAGCCATCTGTGCTTCACAGCAGGGCAAGGACCCACAGGGTCAGTGACTAGGACTCTCCTTCCCCAACCCGTGGAAAGAACGCTACGAAGTGGGGCACTAGTAACCCTGCCCATAGCGCTTGCCCAGTTAAGGGGCCTCTCAGAGCCTCAGGTCCTTATCTGTGAAATGGAGAGCGAACCTTTCATCTTCCCTGGTCCCTGGGGAGAAGAGCCTCGCCCTGGAAAAACCCCTGATCTTGGGTCCCAGTCGGTCCGACAAGGCCCTGGACGGGCTTCCGCATGGTCTAGGTCTCCCAGGCAGATTGCTGGACGCGCCTCCAGCCCTTCCCTGGCCGCTCTGATAGGTCTCGAGATTCCTCTGCCTGAGTCCCCCTCCCTGCCCCTCACCCCAGGGTTCCAGGCACCCCTGCCCTTTCTGGCCGTGCGCCCTCACCGCGCCGCGTTCAAAGTCGTTGTAGAAGGGTTTGTCCAACAGGTGCTTCTCGCTGCAGCCTGCGGAGCCCACGAGACTGAGGTAGATGTAGTCGTCGGTGCCAGCGAACCACTGGCTGCCGGTGGCCACGGTGACAGTGTAGGAGGGCATGGCGGCGGGCGATCGCCAAGGGCAGCGGGCTCAGAGAGCTCTTGGAGCCTCTGTACGCTGGTCCCCGGGCGTCTGTAACTCACCCGGACCGGAGCGCCGTTTCCACCCCTCGCGAGGTCCCAGCCCCGCCCCGGCCCGGCCCCAGCCAGGCCCCAGCCCGCCCCCAGCCGAGCTCTGGTCCACCGCAGCACCCTGCCCTCCTGCATCTCTAACCTGGAGCGGGGTGGGGGGCGCCTCGGACGCAGGAAGAGTTACCTATTCTTGCGTTCACCTACGTGACTTGGCGTTTGCTTTAGTACTAAGGGGACTGGGGCAGCCTCATCTGTCATCCATCCATCCGTACACTCAGTCTTTCATTCACTGCTACCACTCTTCACTCTCACTTCTGACCTCAGTCCCCTCACTGCCAGACGCCAGTGAGAGGACAGGGCTGGGCTCCCTGGACCCTCCAAAACATATGCTCTCACCAAAATCCCAGTGTGCGTGGGAGGCTGTGCGGCAGGAACAATGGTCCAATACTTCCAGAATGTTCTGGAAGTCTACAGCAGGAAGAGGGCCGCACCTAGGAAGCCAGGGAGGCTTTCTGGAGGAGGTCACACGCGAACTGACACTGAAGCTGTGAGCTGAGGCTTCCGTCAGCATTGCTTCTTCCACAGGCTTGGTTGAATATCACTCTGGGCAGGGCACAGGTGGGCACTTAGGTGGGACAGATGCTAGGCACCCGCCCAGGCCGTGAAATTGACATTCTATAGTGGAAGGCAGAGCAACCAGAGAGAGGGAGGCCAGGACAAGAGGATCTAAATCTGGACACTATGGCGTTGTCTGGAGGGAGTCAGTCAGCTTTCAGAGACAAGGGGCTGAAGAAACTCTGGAGCTGGATGAGTGGTGGGAAAGGAGATAGGCTCGTGTGAAGATAGCTCCTGGGAGTAGACCAATGGCTGAAAGTCCTAAGGAAGACGATGTGGACCCCACAGCAAAAATGTTTCCAGAGTTAGAGCTGTTACCCCAGGAAGCCACTGCCCAGCAGAGTAATCTGTTAACTTTCTAAGTGGTGGTGGGCAGAGGCTTGGAAAGATGTTAGCCGAAGGCTTTGTGCACTAGAGGGAAGCTTCCCAACTGCTGCGACTTGCTCTCAAAACTTTTCTGCATTCACCTATACTTCACTGACACCCTCATTTAACCATCACCCTCCTCCTCCCCACTCCTGACTTCAGAACTGGGTCTGACTGAGCTGAATTAAATTAAATGCCAGTTAATTCCATGTGAGGTGGAGGGTATGTCAAGTCACCTGTTTTGTACAATCACTTCTGAGGTTGTACAAAGGTGCAGACCAGAGGCAGGCTCCCCACTTCTGGAAGCCTGGGTTCTACCTGGTGGCAAATCCTACTTCCTCCTCTGCCTGGTGGGACCAAGTCTCTGGGCAGAAAGAGGGTAGCATTCCACTTCTACTCCTGGGGCGGGGTTAGGTCAGATTTCAGTGCAACTGGCTTTATTCATCAAAAGACAGGCACCAACAGGATTCTCTGGGACTCGAATTGGAGGACATGGAAGGCTCTGGGCACAGTTGTGATGTGGCAGGTGAAGACACCATAACAGTGGGACCTAGACTCTGCCAGGCAAGATACCTGCTACAGGAAACCCTGAAGGAGGTATAAAAATGGCTCTGGAGTTACCCTTCAAATCTAAGAACAAAATGGTTATTGTTTTCTTTAAAAAGAAAATACTATATATATTTTTTGACAAAAGTAATGAATGACCATTGTAGGAAATATAGAAAATATAGAAAAGTGTGGTACAGAAACAAAATTCATAACAACATACAGAAAAGGTAATTAGTAAAATTAATTACATTAGCTATTTTTACACCATTAAAAGCACATTGTATGTGCAATTTCATGTCATTGCCCCATTTTCTTTACTATTACAACATACGTTTTCCTATGAAATTTCACTTTAAAATATTTTAAATACTGTATAATATTCAATTATATAACTATACCACCATTTCCTTAATTAGTCCACTATTTTTGGACACTTAGATTGCTTTCACCCATAAATAATGCAATGGTACCTGTTTTTTGCTTAAAACATTATTTTTTCTTTCTTAAGATAGGGACCTAGAAACCAGTGAAAGTGTATGAACATTTTGAGATTTTTGTTACATGTTATTAAGCTACTTTCCCAAGGACTGTAGTAACTTACATTTATGCCATTTACTCTGATGCAGAACATGGAATGCTTTCTTCACAGAAACTTTGCCATCATGGGATAGTTTCCAAAATAACCCTATCCTTTTCTCACTATCTCTACCCTGGTTCAGGCTTTCAGCGTCTCCTGCAGGAATGTAACAACTACCTACCTAATAACCCTCTACCTCTAGGCTCACTACCTCCTCCTCCTCCAGTTCTCTAGCCAGAGTTATTTCCCCATTGATGGGCTCGTTGTCTTACTTAAAGTCCATCATTTTCCCCTTATTTTAACATTTTTACAACTTTATTGAGATGTAATTAGCACACCATACAATTTACTCATTTAGTGTATGATTCAGTGGTGTTTAGTAATATTCAGAGTTGTGAGACCATCACCACAATCAAGTTTACAATATTTTCATCACCCATGAACAGTTACTTCCCATATCCCCCTCATTCTTCTAGCCAGGCTAAACACTGATCCACTTGCTGTCTTTAGGGATTTGCCTATTTTGGACATTTTATATGAATGGAATTATACAATATATGATCTTTCGTGAATGGCTTCTTTCACTTAAAATAATTCCAGGGTTCATCCACATTGCAAGACATACCAGTATTTTATTCCTTCCTGTTGTGGAATGATATTCCACTTTATGGATGTCCCATATTGTGTTTATTCTTTCATCAGAGGATGGAAATTTGACTTGTTTCCATTTTTGAGCAATTATTAACAATGATGCTATGAACACTCATGTATACATTTTTGTGTGAATGTGAGTTTTCATTTCTCTTGAGGACATGACTAGAAATGGAATTGATGGATCATATGGTTAACTCCGTTTAGCATTTTGAGGAAATGCAAGATTGTTTTCCAAAGTGGCTATACCTTTTTACATTTTCATCAGTGATAGATGAGATCCCATTTTCTCCATATCCTTGCCAACACTTTATATTCTCGGGGAATCGCTATCTCATAGTAGTTTTTATTTGTACTTCCATAATGATTAATGATGTTGAGCAGCTTTTCCACATGCCTATTGGTGATTTGTATACCTTCTTAGAAGAAATATATTCAGATATTTGTCCCATTTTTAAAATTGGTTTACTGTTTTACTATTGAGTTGTAAGTGTTCACACATCCTGAGTAAAAGTCCCTTATCAACTACATTATTTACACATGTTTTGTTGCTTTTGTGTGTAGTCTTTTAACTTTTTTTTTAATCCTCACCTGAGCACATTTTTTCATTGATTTGAGAGAGAGCGGAAGGGAGAGAAAGAAATATTGATGTGAGAGAGAAACATCAATTGGTCACCTCCCAAATGCTCCCAGACCAGTGATCACATGCACCCAGACTGGGGGTTGAACCCACAACCTAGGTATGTACCCTTAGTGGGAACTGAACCTGAAATCCTTCATTTACAGGACAATACTCCAACCAACTGAGCCACACCAGCCAGGGTAATCTTTTTACTTTTTTTTAAATTTAAGATTTTATTTATGTATTTACAGAGAGATGGTAAGGGAGGGAGAAAAAGAGGGAGAGAAACACCAATGTGTGTTTACCTCTCACCAGCCTGCAACCCACGCATGTGCGACTGGGAATAGAACTGGCGACCCTTTGTTCTGCAGGCTGGTGCTCACTTCACTGAACCATACCGGCCAGGACTAGTCTTTTTACTTTTTGATGACTCTGTTTGAACACAAAAGTTTTTAATTTTTAGTAAGCCCAATTTATATATTTTTTCTTTTGTTTCGTGTTATTTTAGGCCCATACCTGTGGATCATGAGAAAGAAGATACATACCTACCAAGAAGGACTCCTGGCACTAAAATGGGCTCAAATTAAAAACAAAACAAAATGAAGCCTAGCAGTTGTTTCTATATAAGGGTCTCTCATGCAAACAGACTTCAGGGAGAAACTTGCACTGAACTACCTGCCTGCACTGTGTTCCTGCTCTCTGAACCAGTCATTTATAAAGGAGCTCCTGGAATTGTATTTCAACTAATAGGACTGAGATTTTCCTCATCCAATAGGAGTTATGTAATTATATCCCCATCAGCATCTTTACTGATCAATCAGAGCATCTCCATCCTGACCAAACTTCAGGATTTGGAGTCTATTTGCATGAGGATGGACCAATAGAAACCAGGGGAAGGGTTTGCTGTCTGCTATAATCAACTCCTTCTGGCTTGGAAGTGCACTTTCCCTTTCCACTGAAGACTGAAGCTTGAGTTTTCCCAGCTGGAGGAGAAACCCTGAGGAAGTCTTGATGAGCAGAGCTTGGACTGCATGGAGCAGAGCAAGGTAGAGTGGAGTGGACCAGAGCAGGTGGAACCTACCAGAGCAGAGCTAAGCTACCTTCGCAGAGGGGCTCACCTCGCCCCAGGGCTGCCTAACAGCCATGCTGCTCCATAGTTGCTGCTGTTATTGCACTGTTTCATAGCATGGCTATGAGCCATGCTGTTTTAAAATTGAGCTGTTTTACACTGAATAAAGTTTTCTTTTTCACCACACCCCAAATTGGGGATTCTCGTTGGTGGTGAATTGGCACCAACAACCATTGGTTGCTGTATCTGAGAGACTGTTGCCTATGCTTAGGTCACAAATGTTAACTCCAATGTTTTCTTCTAAGAATTTTACAATTTTAGCTCTTCATTTAGACCTTTGATCTGTTTTTCTAATTTTTATATATGGCATGTAGGGATCCAAATCCTTTCTTTTACATGTAAATAGTCACTTCTCCAGGCATCGTTTTAAAAGTGATGATTCTTTCTCCATTAAATTGCCTTGGCACCTTAGTAAAAAGTTAATTTGCCATAAATGTAAGGGTTTATTTTGGACTTTTAATTCTATTCTATTGACCAATATGTGTATTATATGCCAGTGCCACACTGTTTTGATTACTGTAAATTTATAGTAAGTTTTGAAATTGGGAAGTATGAATTCACCATTGTTCCTTATTTTTCAAGAATGTTTTGGCTCTTCTGTGTCCTTTAAATTTTCAAATAAATTATAGAATCAATTTGTCAATTTCTGCAAAAAAAAAGCAAGATGGGAATTTGATATGCATTGCATTGAAGCTGTAGATCAATTTAGGGAGTATTGTTATTGTAACAATATTTAGTCTTCTGAATCAAGAACATGGAATAAATTTTAATTTATTTAAAACTTTTCTACTTATTTCAGTAATGTTTGTAGTTTTCAGTGTATTTTTGGTTAAATTTATTCATAAATATTTTATATTTTTTAAAAGAAAAGCTATTTATTGTTTATTTATTTTTCTTCCAGTTTTATTATGGTATAATTGACAAATAAAAAGTGTATATAATTAAGATATACAGCGTAAGACTTTGATGTGAAGATACATTGTAGCATGATTACCACAATCAGTTTCATGATCATCACACCCATTATTTCACATAGTTACTTTTTTCTTTTTTTTTTTGGTATGATAAGAACACTTCAGACCTACTCTAGTAGCAAATTTCAAGTACATGGTACAATATTATTAATTATAGTCACCATGCTGTACATTAGATTCCCAGAACTTATAACTGAAAATTTGTATCCATTGATGAACCTCTCCTGATTTTTCCTACCCCGAGACTCTGGAAATCACCAACCTACTCTCTGTTTCTGAGATTGATTTTCTTAGATTCCACATATAACTAAGGTCATACAGATTTTGCTTTCCGTGTCTGACTTATTTTACTTAGCATGTCTTCCATGGCATTCACATTGTCACTGATTTGGCAGGATTTTATTTTTTTATGACTGAATAGTATTCTGTTATGTGTGTGTCACATTTTTTTGTCCACTCATACATTGACAGACTCTTAGGTTATTTCTTTTTCTTGCCTGATTGCCTTGGCCAGAACCTCCAGGAAAATTTTAAATGGAAGTAGTAAAAGCAGACACCCTTATCTTGTTCCTGATTCAAGGGGTGAGCATCTACTATTTCATCATTAAGTATGGTGTTAGTTGGAGGTTCTTCATAGGTTCCCTTTACCAAATTGAGAACTTTGTTTTGTTCCTATAATTCTTTAGTGTTTTTATCATAAAAGGGTCTTGGAGTTTCTTAAATGCTTTTTTCTGCATCAACTGAGACATTGTGCAGTTTTTCTTCTATAGTCTAGTAATATGCAGTATTACATTAATTGCTTTTTAGTTAAACTGACTTTACAGTCTAGATAAATATCATTAGATTATTGTGTATACTACTTTTTAGGTATTAAATTCACTGTATTTTTTGAGAATATTTGTGTCTATAATATGTGTGTCTGTATATTAACTCAACCACCAACTTACACCACACACAAAAATAAACTCAAGATGGATGAGAATCTTAAATATATGTCATAACACCATAAAAGTCCTAGAGGAGAACATAGGCAGGGAAATCTCAGATATTCCACACAGCAATATTTTTACCAATATGTCCCCTAGAGCAAGGGACATAAAGGAAAGAGTAAGCAAATGGGACTTCATCAAAATAAAAAGCTTCTGCTCAGCTAAAGAAAACATCAGCAAAATAAAAAGGGAACCAACTGTATGGGAAAATATATTTGCAAATGATACCTTGGACAAGGGTTTGATCTCCAAAACCTATAAAGAACTCACATGACTCCACTCCAGGAAGACAAACCACCCAATTAAAAAATGGGCAAAGGACCTGAACAAACACGTCTCCAAGGAGGACATACAGAGGGCCCAGGGACATATGAAAGACATATTCTCAGCATCACTAGCCATCAGAGAGATGCAAATTAAAACCACAATGAGGTCCCACTTCACACTGGTCAGAATGGCCATCATAAATCAACAAACAACTAGTGCTAGGGAGGGTGTGAAGAAAAGGGAACTCAAGTACACTGTTGGTGGGAATACAGACTGGTGTAGTCACTGTGGAAAACAGTATGGAATTTCCTCAAAAAACTAAAAATGGAACTGCCTTTTGACCAGTAATTCCATTCCTGGGATTATACCCTAAGAATCGATAAGAATCCTGAAACACCAATTCAAAAGAACCTGTGCACCTCAATGTTCACAGCAGCACAATTTACAATAGGCAAGTGCCGGAAGCAACCTAGGTGCCCATCAGTAAATGAGTGAATCTAAAAACAATGGTACATTTACACAATGGAATACTATGCAGCAGAAAGAAAGAAGGAGCTCCTACCTTTAGAGGCAGTATGGATGGAACCGGAGAGCATTACAAGCAAGCAAACTATAACCAGAAACATTGAAATAATGAACAAACTGACAGTAACCAGAGGATAGGGGGTAGAGGGATAATGGGGAAAGAAGGGGAAGGATCATCAAGGAACGTGTATAAAGGACACATGGACAAAGCCAAAGGAGGGTAGAATCGAGGGTGGGAGGTAGGGATGGGTCAGGTAGGGGAGAGTGCTGGGGAGGAAATGGAGACAACTGTGCTTGAACAACAATAAAAAAAGGAAAAAAGAGATTGATCTTTAATTTTCTTTTTTAATTAATTAATTAATTAATTGTAAACACAGTTTATGTTCAATAACATTCTGAACCAGTTTTAGATGTGCAGCAAAGTGGTCAGAAAACCATGCACTCTAAAGAATGTTTCCACTGCTGCCCCAAGCACCCACCAGGCCCCGTATCCAGCCAATTTGACATTACTGACTATATTCCCCATGCTGCAATCCATATCTCTGTGCCCATTCTGTAACAACCAGTTTTTACTGCTTAACTCCTTCACCTTTTTCATCCAGCCCCTCAAACCCCCTCCCCTCTGACAGCTGTCAGTCTGTTCTCTGTGTCTATGAGTCTATTTCTATTTTATTTGTTTGTTTATATTGTTCATTAGATTCCACATATAAGTGAAATCATATGGTATTTGCCTTTCTCTGAATGGTTTATTTTACTTAACATAATACCCTCTAGGTCCACCCATGCTGATGCAAAAGGTAAGATTTCCTTCTTTTTATAGCTGAGAGTATTCCATTGTGTAAACGTACCACAGATTTTTTTTATCCACTTATCTACTGAGGGGCACTTGGGTTTTTTCCAAGCCTCAGCTATCGTAAATAACACTGCAATGGACATAGGGACATATATATTCTTTCAAATTATTGTTTCTGGTTTCTTCAAATATATTCCCAGAAGTGAAATCGCTGGGTCATAAGGCAATTTCATTTTTTATTTTTTGAGGAAGCTCTACACTCTTTTCCATAGTGGTTGCAACAATCTGCATCCCACCAATAGTGCACCAGTGTTTCCTTTTCTTTACATCCTCACCAATACTTGTTGCTTGTTGATTTATTGATGGTATTCTGTCATGTGCGAGGTAGTATTTCATTGTGGTTTTGATTTGCATTTCTCTGACGATCAGTGGTGTGAACAACTTTTCATACATCTATTAGCCATCTGTATGTCTTCCTTGGAAAAGTGTCTATTTATGTATTCTGTCCATTTTTTAATTGGGTTGTTTGTTTTTCTGGGGTTATATTGTCACTGTTATATATAATTTTTGGATATTAGCCCATTATCAGATGTATCATTGGCAAATATGTTCTTCTATTCAGTAATCTGTCTTTTCATTCTGTTGATGTTTTCCTTTGCTGTGCAAAAACATTTTAGTTTGATATAGTTCCAATTGTTTATTTTTTCCCTTGCCCAAGGAAATATACCAGAAAAAAATATTGTTACAAGAAATGTTTGAGGTTTTACTGCTTATGTGTTCTTCTAGGATTTTTATGATTTTGAGTCTTACATTTAAGTCTTTAATCAATTTTGAGTTTATTTTTGTATATGGTATAAGAAGGTGGTCTAGTTTCATTTTTGAAATGTATCTGTCCAATATTCCCAACACCATTTATTGAATACACTGTCTATTTTTTGCTTTCAGTTTTCTATTCCACATGTGAGTGAAACCATATTGTTCTTGACTTTTTCCACTTATTTTGCTTAGCATGATATTCTTGATTCAGCCATGTTGTTGCAGATGGCAATATTTTATCTTTTCTTATGACTGAGCAGTGTTCTACTGTATATATGTACCACACCATTTCTATCCAATCATATATTGAAGGACACTTTGGTTGTTTCCATGTTTTAACCACCATGAATAATGCTGCAATGAACAGAGAGGTGCATATGTCTTTACCAATGAACATTTTCAATTTTTTCAGGAAGATACCCAGAAGAAGGTTTTCTGACTCATATGGAATCTTTATTTTCAATTTTTGAGGAACCTCCATAATGTTTGCCACAGTGGCTGACCAAGTCACATTCCTACCAGTAGTGAATGAAGCTTACTTTTACTCCAACACTTGTTATTACTCATCTTGTTGATAATAGCCATTCTAACAGGTGGTACCCATTGTAGTTTTGATTTGTAATTCCGTAATAGCTAGTGAACTTAAGCATCTTTTCATTTCTCTATTGGTTATTTGTACATATTCTTGGGAAAAGTGTCAAGATTCTGTCCCATTTTATAATTGGAATAGGTCTTTTTATTGTTATTGTTAAGTTGTATGAGTTCTTTATATATTTTAGATATTAACCCCTGTCAGAGCTGTTGTTTTCAAATATCTTCTCCCATTTGGTTGGTTGCCCTTTTGTTTTGTTGACAGTTTCCTTTGCCATGTAGAAGCTTTGTAGTTCAATATAGTGCCATTGGTTTATTTTTGCTTTCACTTCCCTTGCCTTTGGGGGTCAAATTCATAAAATTTTCTCTAAGACCAAGGTCCATAAGTTTAGTACCTATGTTTTCTTCTATGTTATTTATTGGTTTAGTCTTATATTTAGGTCTTTGATCCACTATTGAGTTAATGTTTGTGTATGGGGACACATGACACTGTAGTTCTATTCTTTTGCATGTGGATTTCCAATTTCCATTTATAGAAGAGGTTTTCTTTTATTTGTTGTATGGTTTTGGCTTCTTTATCAAAAATTATTTTCCCATATACATGTGGGTTTATTTCTGGGCCCTCAATTGTGTACTAATGGTCTCTGTATCTGTGTTTCTTTGTTTGTTTGCCAACACAGTGCCATTTGAATTATGGTCACTTTGGAGTCTAATTTGAATTTGGGGTTGGTGACACCTCTGGCTTTGTTAATTTTTCTCAGGATTGTTTTGACTAGCCAGAGTCTGTTATGGTTCCATGCAAATCTGATAATTTTTTTGTTCTATTCTTTTAAAATATGCCTTGAGATTTTGATGGTGATTACATTAAATCTGTATATTACTTTAGGCAATATGTCAATTTTACATATGTTGATTCTTCCAATTTGTGAACCCAGAATATCTTTCCATTCCTTCATGTCTTTTTCAATTTCTTTTAATAATGTCTTGGTGTTCTCAATGCAGAAGTCTTTCACATCTTTGTGAAGTTTATTCCTGAGTATTTTATTGTTTTTATTGCAGTTGCAAAATAAAGTTTTACTTCTTTTTCAGAAATTTTATTGTTAGTGTATAGAGGGCAATGGATTCTTGACATTTAATATGTTTTTTAATGAAGCCTTTAGAATTTTCTGTATAAAGAATGACATCCACCTTCTTTTTCCACAATGGAATAAAACTAAAAATCAATTACAAAAAAACCCTGAAAAACACACCATCATATGGAGACTAAATAACATGTTACTAAACAATGAATGAGTAAACAATGAGATCAAAGAAGAATTCAAAGGGTACCTTGAGGCAAATGAATATGAATGCACAACAACACAAAATCAATGAGACACAGAAAGGGCAGTCCTAAGAAGGAAATTCATAGCAATAAAGGTCTACCTCCACAAGCAAGAAATACTCAAGTAAACAATCTAACTTTACACCCAAGATAACTAGAAAAAGAACAACAAATAAAGCCCAAAGTGAGTAGAAGGATGGAAATAATAAAGATCAGAGCAAAAATAAATAAAATAGAGTCTAAACACCAATAGAAAAGATCAATGAAACCAACAGCTGGATCTTTGAAAAGATAAAGTAGATTAATAAACCTTTAGCCAGATTCATCAAGTAAAAATGAAAGAGGACCAAAATAAATAAAATCAGAAATTAAAGAGGTTAAGAGACAGCTGACACTGCAGAAAGACAAATAATTACTTTAAAAAATTATGAACAACTATATGCCAACAAAATGGACCATCTATAAATCCTAGAAACATACAATATTCCAAAATTGAATAAAAAAGGAACAAAAAATCTGAACAGATCACTTACAACTAATAAAATCAAAGCAGTGATCAACAAATTCTCAGCAAACAAAAGTTCTGGACTGGATGGCTTCACGGTGAATTTTACCAAGCACTCAAAGAAGCACTAAAACCTTTACTTCTCAAACTATTCCAAAAAATTAAATAGGAGGAAAGACTCTTAAGCTCATTTCACAAGGTGAGCAGTGGGGGAACAAAATTCTAAAACCAAATAGGTGCTGGTTAGGATGTGGGGAAAAGGGAGCTTTGGTGCACCGTTGGTGGGAATGCAGACTGGTGCAGCCACTGTGGAAAACAGTATGGAATTTCCTCAGAAAACTAAAGATGGAGCTGCCTTTTGACCCAGTGATCCCACTGCTGGGATTATACCCTAAGAATCCTCAAGCACCAATTCAAAAGAACCTATGCACCTCAGTGTTCATAGCAGCACAATTTATAATAGCCAAGTGCTGGAAACAGCTTAAGTGACAATCAGTAAATGAGTGGGTCAAAAAACTGTGGTTCGTTTACACAATGGAATACTATGCAGCAGAAAAAAAGAACTCTTACCCTTCACAACAGCATGGATAGAACTGAAGAACGTTATACTAAGTGAAATAAACCAGGTAGCAAGAGAAAAATACCATATGATCTCACCTGTAAGTGGAACCTAATCAACAAAACAAACATGAGAGTAAAATAGAACTAGGGACATGGGGATAAAAGAACAAACTGACAGCAGCTGGAGTGGAGGAGGGAGAAGAATAGCGGGGGATGGAAAGTGAAGGCTATAGTCATGGAACATGTATAAAGGGTCCATGGTAATGGACAACAGAGTGGGGATTGACTAGGGGAGCATAGGGTGGGTGGGGTGGGGTGGGGATAGCAGTGAGGGGAAAATTGGGACAGTTGTAATTGAACAACAGTAAAAAATAAAACCAAGTAGACACTACAAAAAAAGAAGGCTATAGGCCAATGTCCCAAATGAGTATAGATGCAAAAATTATCAATAAAATATTAGCAAACTAAATTCAGCAATACATATAAAAGACCATACTCCATAGTCAAGAGGGATTTATCCCTGGGGTGCAAGGTTGATACAATATCTGAAAATTAATTACAATGATACATCACATAAACCAAAGGAAAATTAAAATTCATATCATCTTTTCAATAGATGCAGGAACAACATTTGATACCCATTTATTATAAAAAGTATAAGCAAAGTTGGAATAGAGAAAATATACCTCAACATAATAAGTGCCATATATTACAAACACACAGCCAACATCATACTCAGTGGTGGGGGGAAAAAGCGTTTTACTTAAGATTAGAAACAAGACATTAGTGAACATTAAGGATGTTCGCTTTCACCGCTCCTATTCAGCGTAGTACAGGAAGTCCTAGCCACAGCTATCAGATAGGAAGAAGAAATAAAAGGCATCCAAATTGGAAAGGAAGAATTAAAACTGCCATTATGTGCAAATGACATGATACTGTATGTTGAGAACCCTAAAGATTCCACCAAAACCTACTAGAACTGATAAATGAATTAGTAATGTAACAAGATACATAATTAATACTCAGAAATTTTGGTTGCATTTTCATATACTAATAATGAACTACCAAGAAGGGTAATAAGAAAACAATTCTATTTACAATTGCAACAAAAAATACCTAGGGATAAATTTAATCAACAAGGTAAAAAAGACCTGTACTAAAAAAATTATAAGATACTAAAAAAAGAAATTGAAGAAAATACAAACAAATGGAATCATATGCCATGTTCATGGTCAAGTAGTACAGCATAATTAAAATGTCACCCAAAGCAAGCTATAGATTCAAATGAGATCCTATCAAAAAACCAATGGGGAATTTCACAGAACTAGAACAAAGAGTCCATAAATTTATATGAAACCACTAAAGATGCCAAATAGCCACAGGAATCTTGAGTAAGCAAAAAAAAAGTTGGAGGTATTATGCTACCAGATAGCAAACTAAACTATAAGTCCGTAGTAATCAAAACAATATGGTACTGCCATAAAAACAGACATATAGAGCAATGGAATAGAATAGAGAGACCAGAAATAAACCCATGACATATGGTCAACTAATATTTGACAAAGGAGGCAAGAACGTACAATGAAATAAAGACAGTCTGTTCAATAAATGGTGCTGAGATAATTGGACAGGTACATTCAAAAAATAAAACTAGACCACCTTCTTATACCACATACAAAAATAAACCCAAAATTGAACAAAGACTTAAATATAAAAGTAGAAACAGTACAACTGTTAGGAGAAAACATAGGTAGCAAAAGCTCAGACATTTCTCATAGTCATGTTTTTTTCTGACATATCTCCTCTGGTAAGGGAAACAAAGAAAAAATGAACAAATGTCTGCACCAGTGTGCATTCCCACCAATAGTGTAACTAGGGTTCCCTTTTTTCCACAACCTCGCCAGCACTTGTTTGCTGATTTGTTAATGATGGCCATTCTGACTGGTGTGAAGTGGTATCTCTTTGTGGCTTTAATTTGCATCTCTCTGATGGCTGGCGATGCTGAGCATCCTTTCATATGTCTCTGGGCCCTGCATATGATCTCCTTGCAGAAGTGTCTGTTCAGGTCCTTTGCACATGTTTAATTGGATTGTTTTCCTGGAGTGCAGTCATGTGAGTTCTTCATATATTTTGAAGATCAAACCGTTGTCTGAAGTATCATTTGCAAATATATTTTCCTATACAGTTGGTTCCCTTTTCATTTTGCTGATGTTTTCTTTAGCTGGGCAGAAGCTTTTTAATTTGATGTAGCCCCATTTGTTTATTCTTTCCTTTATGTCTCTTGCTCCAGGGGACATATCAGTGAAAATATTGCTGTGTGGACTATCTGAGATTTCCCTGCCTATGTTCTCTAGGATTTTTATGGTATCACATCTTATATTTAAGTCTTTTACACATCTTGAGTTTATTTTACTGCATGGCATAAGTTGGTGGTCTAGTTTCATTATTTTTTGCATGTACCTGTCCAGCTCTCTGAACACCATTTATTGAAGAAGTTTTTAACTCTATTATGATCCTACTCTTTTTGTCAAATATTAATGACCATAATGACATGGGTTTATTTCTGGGCTCTCTATTCTCTTCCATTGGTCTACATGACTGTTCTTATGCCAGTACCAGACCACTTTGATTACAGTGGCCTTGTAATATAGTTTGATGTCAGGTATTGTGATCCCTCCTACTTTGTTCTTCTTTCTCAGAATTACTGAAGCTATTTGGGGCCATTTATGGTTCCATATAAATTTCTAAAATATTTGTTCTATATCTGTGAAATATGTCTTTGGTATTTTGATAGAGATTGTATTAAATCTATAGATTGCTTTGGGTAGTATGGACATTTTGATGATGTTCTTCCAACCCATTAACATGGTATATGCTTCCATTTGTTTGTATCTTCCTTAATTTCTTTCTTCAGTGTCACGTAGTTTTCTGAGGACAGGTGTTTTAACCTCCTTGGTTAAGTTTATTCCCAGGTATTTTATTTCTCTTGTTGCTATAGGAAATAAGATTTTCCCCCCTAATTTCCATTTCTGATATTTCACTGTTAATGTACAAAAATGCTTTCAATTTCTCAATATTGACTTTGTATCCTGCTGTTTTGCCAAATACACTTATTAAGTCAAGTTGTTTTTGGTAGAGTCTAAAGGGTTTTCTATGTACACTATCATGTCATCTTCAAACAATGAGAGTTTTACTTTCTCTTTTCCAATTTGGATACATTCTATTTCTTTTCCTATTTGATTGTTGTACCTAGGACTTCCAGTACTATGTTGAATAGAAGTGGTGAAAGTGGACACTTGTCTTGTGCCTGATCATAGGGGGGAAGCTTTTAGTTTTTGCCCATTGAGTATGGTGGTGGCTGTAGGTTTCTCATATATGGCCTTTTCCATATGACTATAGATATATAATACATATATCTATATATAGGTATGCTCCCTCTACTCCCACTTTGATGAGTGTTTTTATCATAAATGGGTGTTGTACTTTATCAAAAGCTTCTTTGGCATCTGTTGATATGATCATGTGGTTTTGTCTTTCCTTTTGTTTATGTGATGTATTACATTTATTGATTTGCGAATATTGTACCATCCTTGCATCCCTGGGGTGAATTCCACTTGATCATGGTGGATGATCTTTTTAATGTATTGCTGGATCCAGTTTGCTAATATTTTGTTGAGGATTTTAACATCTATGTTCATCAGCAATATTGACCTGTAGTTTTCTTTTTTTGTTTTTTCTGCATCTGGTTTTAGAATTAGGGTAATACTGGCCTCATAATAGGAGTTTGGGAGTCTTCCCTCATCTTGGACTTTTTGGTATAGTTTATGAGGGATTGGAGTGAGCCCTTCCCTAAATATTTGGTGAAATTCTATGAAGCCATCCAATACAGAATTTTTGTGCGCCGGGAGATTTTTTACTCATGCTTCAATTTCACTAGCTGTTATCAGTCTATTCAGGCTTTCCACTTTTTCTTGATTCATTTTGGAGGATTATATGTTTCTGGAAATTTGTCCGTTTTGCCCAGGTTTTCAAATTTCTTTGCATGTAGTTGTTCAAGTAATTTCTTACGATGCCTTGTATTTTTTTGGCATTGGTTGTGATTTCTCCTCTTTCATTTCTGATTTTGCTTATTTGGGTTTTCTCTCTTTCTTTCTTAATGAGTCTGCTTATAGACTTGCCAATTTTGTTTATCTTTTCAAAGAACAAGCTCCTGGATTTATTGATCCTTTGAATTGTTCTTTTTGTCTCTATGCCATTTAGTTCTGCTCTGGTCTTGATTATTTCCTTCCTTCTACTTGCTCTGGGCTTTGTTTGTTGTTGTTCTTCCAGTTCTTATAGATGTAGGTTAGGTTGTTTATTTGAAATGCTTGTATCTTCTTTAGGTAGGTCTGAATTGCTATGAACTTCATTCTCAGGGCCGCCTTCACTGTGTCCCATAGGTTCTGGGCTGTAGTGTTCATTTTCATTTGTTTCTAGAAACTTTTCAATTTCTCCCTCGATCTTGTTGTTTACCAGTTTATTGTTTAATGATATGTTAATTAATCTCCAGGATTTGAATGTTTTTGAGTTGTTTTCCTAGAGACTGGTTTCTAGTTTCAAGCCATTGTGATCTGAGAAAATGCTTGCTATGATTTCAATTATCTTGAATTTGTTGAGGCTTATTTTGTGTTCTATCATGTGGTCTGTCTTTGAAAATGTTCCATGTTCATTTGAAAAGAGTGTATATTTTGCTTCTTTGGGTTGAAAGGTTCTGTATATATCAGTTTAGTCCACTTGATCAAGAGTGTTGTTCAGTTGCACAATAGCCTTATTGATATTTTGTTTGGATGATCTGTCCATTGTTGACAGTGGGGTATTACAATCACCTACTATAAGTGTGTTGCTGTCTATGTCTTTTTTGAAGTCCTCCAAGATTTTCCCTATATATTTGAGTCTTCCTATGTTGCAGCATATATGTTTATAACATTTATATCTTCTTGATGAATTTTACCTTTAAGTATTATTATGTGGCTGTCTCTGTCTGTTTTTATGGCCTTTGCTTTGAAATCTATTTTGCCTAATATAAAAATCTGTTTTGCCAGTTTTTTTTTCCTTTCCATTGTCCCGTAATATTTTTTTCCAACCCTTCACTTTAAATCTGTGTAGGTCTTTTGCTCTGAGGTGGGTCTCTTGTAGACTGCATATATGTAGTTCTTGTTATCTTATCCATTCTGCTACCCTATGTCTTTTGACTGAAGCACTTAATCCATTTACATTTAAGATTATTATTGATAGGTACATATTCATTACCATTTTTTCCATTGTAGCTGTATTCCTCTCTTTCTCTCTTTCATCTTCTATAGCAGTTCCTTTAGCATGTCTTACAAAGCTGGTTTGGTGGGTATGTATTCTTTTAGCTGTGTTTTGTTTGGAAAATTCCTTATTTTGCCCTCCATTTAATTAATTAATTAATTAATTAATTAAATTTTATGATTGTGCTATTACAGTTTTCCTGATTTTTCCTCTTTTGCTCCTCTCTACCCAGTTTCCCCTACTCCCTCAGACAATTCCCTCAGCTATATTCAAGTCCATGTGTCATGCATGTAAGTTCTTTGGTTGCTTCATTTCCTATACTGTACTTTACATCCCCATGGCTATTCGGTAACTAACTATTTGTACTTCTTAATCCACTAACCTATTCACCCAGTCTCTCCCTCCCCACTCGCATCCAGTAACCTTTCAGTAACTAACTTCTTTTTTCTTGCTTTTAAGAGTCTCTCTTTATCTTTAAACTTTGGCCTTTTAATAATGATGTGTCTTGTAGTGGGCCTCTTTGCATCCATCACAATTTTGACTCCCTGCACTTCCTGGACTTTCATGTCTATTTCCTTCCCCAAATTAGGATAGTTTTCTTTCACTATTTTTCAGATAGATTTCCAATTTCTTGCTCTTTCTCTTCTCCTTCTGGCACCCCTATGAGGTCAATGTTGGATCTCTTAGAGTTCTCCAAGAGGTTGTTTATACTATCCTTGTTTTTTTTTTAATTCTTTTTTCTTCTGGTTGTTCCTATGGGTTGTGTTTTTCTCCCCTATGTTCCAAATCATTTATTTGATTCTTGGCTTGATCCATTCTACTGTTGTTTCTCTACAAGTTGTTCTTTATTTCAATTAGTGTATCCTTCATTCCTGACTGGATATTTTTTTATTCTGCTGAAGTCCTCGGTAAGTTCCTTGAGCATCCTTATAAACAGTGTTTTGAACTCTGCATCTGATTGCTTATTTCCATTTCATTTTGCTCTTTTTCTGGAGTTTTTGTCTGTTCTTTCATTTGAACTATGGTTCTTGTGCTCATTTTGGCAGCCTTCCTGTGTTTGTTTCTATATATTAGGAAGAGCTGCTTTGACTCTATGTCTTGGTAGTGTGGCCTAATGTAGTAGGTGTCCTATAGGGTCCAGTGGCATAGCCTCTCCTGTCACCCAAACTGGGCACTCAAGGTGTGCCCTTTGTGTGGTTGAGTATACCCTCCTCTTGTAGTTGAGACTTGGTTACTGTTGGCAGATCAATGGGAGGGTTTTACCCAGGCCAGTCAGCTATAAGTACTGGCTGTGACCACTGACCACAAACCTCTGCTCTCCATGGAGAATCATCTGTACAGGTGCAGGTTTGGAGGTGCTCTGATATGATCTGTAGCTGTACACTGGGTGTGTTGGTCCTGGGGCTTCCTGGATGGTGTAGGCCAAGGTCCGCCGTGACCTGTGTTTTGCCTGGGGCACCCTGCCTGAGCTATAAAGAAATCTGAGATGGTTGCTGCTTGTGCTAGGTTTATACAATCCCAGGTGAAGCCAAACTGTGACTCTAATCTGGCTGCTGCTAGGGCTCAGTGAAGCCAACTGTTGCTTGTTTGATAGGATTTAGGAACAAAGACCAGCCATTGTTATGGAAAAACAGCTTGGGTGGGCCTGTAAATTGGATGGGGTAAAGCCTCTATGGATCTCCAAGTGGGGTCACACCATGTTAGCAAGGTTGATGGGATTTCAGATATGGTACCAGCCTACTGGCTCTGAGGGGGAGGGATTGGCAAGGGGACAATGGCCTCTGTTCATCCCATTACCAGACATTTTACTCTCTCTTTATATACCACCTGTGCTCTTCAAGCTGCCACCCTGGTGCTGGAGCTCAGATGTAGTGAGTCTGTGTGTGGGTTCCCTAAGAGGAGCTGCTTAGGGCTCCAGCAGCCTCCTTTAGCAACCCAATCCCTGCTGTTTTTCACAGCCAGAAGTTGTGAGGACTTATCTTCCTGGCACTAGAATCCCGGGCAGGGGGGCTTGGTGTGAGTCTGAGACTTCTGGCTCCTGAGATATCCCTCATGAATTTTTATCCATGTGGGTGTGGGGCCAGCCTGTTCTCTGTCTGTGCCCCTCCTTCAAGCCAGGATGGATGTGGTTTCCTCAATTCTGTAGTTGTCAGACTTACATTCAACTCAAAACAAATGTAGTTTTTCTACATTTTAGTTGTAATTTTGATGTGGTTGTGCAAAGAGGGAAGCTATGTCTTCCTATGTTGCCATCTTAACCAGAAGTTCCTCACCCTCCATGACAGCCTTGTCATGGGTAGAGTCGTCTTAGTTGCAGGCTTTTGATATTCATTACTTGGAATATTTCTTGCCATTTCCTTCTGGCTTGTACTGTTTCTGTTAAGAAAGAAACTGCTAGCCTTATTGAGGCTTCCTTGTATGTTACTAGCTCTTTCTCCCTTGATGTCTTTAGGATTCTCTCTTTGTCTTTAACATTTGGCATTTTTATTATGATGTGTTGTAGAGTAGACCTGTTTGAGTTCATCTTGATTGGGACCCTGTGCTTCCTGAACTTGTATGACTTTTCCACTCTCAAAGTTAAGGAAGCTTTTTGTCATTATTTTTGCAAACAGGTTTTCTATCTCTTGCTCCTTTTCTTCTCCTTCTGGTATCCCAATGATGCAAATGTTGTAATGTTTCATGTTGCCCTGAAGTATCCTTAAACTATCCTAATACTTTTTGAGTCTTTTTTCATTTTGCTGCTCTGCATGGGTATTTCTTTCTACCTTGCCTTCCAGCTCACTGATTTGGTCCTGTTTGTAATTCATCCAGCCTGATTGTAATTCCTTCTAGTGTATTTTTTATTTCCAATATTGTATTCTTCATTTCTTCCTGGTTCTTGTTTATAGTTTCCTTTTCCATGCTGTTGTAGTTCCCACTCCATTCCTTGCATTGTCACTGAGTTCCTTGAGCATTTTTATAACCATTTTTTGGAATTCTATGTCTGATAGATTGCTTGCCTCAATTTCATTTAGCTCTTCTTCTAGGGATGCTTCTATTCCTTTCAATTGGGGGTTCTTTCTTTGTCTCCCCATTTTAGGCAACTCTTTTTGCTTGTTTCTGTGTCTCAGGGGGTTCTGCTTCACCTGCCTGCCTTTGTGTGGTTGACTTCTGTGGTAGAAGTTCTGTGGGACTCGTTGGTGCAGCCTCACTGATCTCCTTTTCTGTATGCTCTAGGGAGGCCACTTATTCCATTTGTGTGTGTTCTCTTTTTGTATTTGGGCTTTGCTTGTCGGTGGCTCCTTCGTTGATGGGTTCTCCCCTCCAGCTGGCTTACTGGTAGTCACAACTCCCACCTCATCTTGTATGCTGTTGTATAAGTATTGGTTAACAAAGTAGTATTCCAGAAACTAAACCCATGCCAGCAAAAAGAACAAAAAAGAACCCCTCTACTACATCAGCATATCAACCAAAATTGAGCAAAGGTTAATAAAGGTGAAGAGAGATAAGAATATTATAAGATAGGAAAAAGGGAATATGAGATGACTAAAAGATAGGAAAATGTTTTTGAGTGAGAAGAGGGAGGAGAATTTATAAGAGTAAGGATAGAACCAAGGCAAAGAAAGGGAGAGAACAAATTTTAAATGTAAGTAAAACAGGGAAGGATGCTGGTAAAAATGAAGTAAGAAAAAGGAAGAGTGTACTATGAGGTTTGTAGTAAAATTAAAAAGGTATTGAACCAATGGTAACAAAATTGCAGAAAAACCACAGCAGTGTCAATAGCAATGACATCTGAATGATGATTAATAAAGATGAAAAGGGAATAAGAATATTGTACAAAAGAGAAAAGTGAATATGAGATGTCTGCAGTAAAGAAAAGTGATTTTGAGAGAATGGAGGAGGAAAACTAATAAGAGTAAGGAGTAATGTCCAGGCTAAGAGAAGGAAAAAAATTAAAATTAAATTCCTTGCTCAACTGGAAGGGCAGGGGGAGGCAAAATGGAGTTAGACAGGGCGAGAGTATCCTATGGGATTGGAAGTACAAACAAATAGTGAACAAATAGGAATACTGTTGGAGGAGAAGAGTAATAACCATGATATGCTCCCCCAACTAGCCATAATTTACAGAGGTGAAAAGGAAATAAGAATATTATAAGAGCAGAAAAAGAATGTGAGCTGACGTAAGGAAGGAAGAGTGGTTATGTGAGGTTAGTTGGAAGAGAAATAGTGAGGGCAAGGGATAGGAACATGGCATAGCGTGGTAGAAATAAAGCTTACAACAATAGTAAGAAAGGTCAGGAAGATGGGAAAATGGAGACTAGCAGTGAAGGCTACTATGTGGGATTTGAAATAACAATAATAGGAAATATATATATAATCTGAATAAAAAGAATAAAAAATAAAAGACCAGAGTAGTGAGTTTGGAGGAATAGGAATGAAGAAGAAATATTAAAATGCTTCCTATATGAAAGGAAGAAAAAATAAAAAGAAGAAGAATGAGAAACAAAAAAGCACACAAGCTCTGAGGAAGAACAAGGTGAAATTCGTCTCAGCTGTTGGTGTTCACCTTATGATTTCTCTCTGGATTTCTGTCTGGTTTTTTATCAGCTCAAGGTCCTGGGGTGGGTCATCCAACTTCTGACAACACTGCCTGTATCTCCTTCCCCTGTCTCCAGAGGGAGCTTCTGTTGAAAGAGATGGGTGAAGTTTCTGTGTCTCCCCTTGGAGGCACTGTTCAGTCTTCTGGGAAAATTGTGGGTGTGTCCCCTCTGCCCCTACACCTCCCATCTTAGTCTGTCCCAGCTTATTTCCAATAATGTATAGTTTCTGATTAAATAGCTCTCCATTTCACAGGGGACAGGGAGCAATCTGTAAGTGTGTCAGCTCTCTCCTGCTTGGCGTAGGCTGCAGCTCTGTGTGTGAGCCAAGGCTTGGTGGCACCCTGATTCCCCCTTGTTACACCCTTTCTTAACTTCCTGCTTTGATGGTCTCAGTGAAATAGGGCCCTAGGACCCAGCGTACTTTGTCTCCCTGTGGTGAGTTCAAAATGGCCCTTTCAGGTAAATTTGTCATGCTGTGTTACTCTTGTGGAAAAGCCCCCTGCAGATTGTTATGTCTGCCCACCTGATTTTGCAGATCTTCCCTGCTCCTGTCAGAGGTGGGGTGCTGGGCTCAGTCTTCCCGTCCCAGAGATTCTGCCAAGGAAGGGGTCCCAGTCTGGCCTCAATTAATGTCCAGTACACAGTTCTCAACCTACTGCCCTCTCAGCATGCTGCAGCCAACACCCTCCACTCTGTGCTGCTGTGCCAGACTGGGGCCAAGAAAACACCTCACTGTGCACCCCTGTGATCAAACTGCCCAGGTATACTGAGTGGAAGCAGATCATGCCAACAATCCTCCCTCCTTTTCAGCTGGGCAGTTGTGCATGTGGCGACCCTGCCCAGCACACCGCAGCTCCCCTTTTGAAAAAAGTCTCATTGGGAACTCCCACTGCAGCAGTGAGCCACTGCCTGGCTTTCTACACACGGGGCATGTGTATTCTCAAGTTCGTATGACAAGATTTTTAGCAGTGCTCTCTTTGACCATCTCTTTTACTACTGTGTCAAGTTTTCCTCCTCTTTTGACACTGTATCCCACAATTCGCCTCCACTAATTGCTGGCTGATTGCTCTGTTGTTTTTGACAGTTTCCTGAGACATAATTTTCTTCACAGTTTAATCCAAGTAAATTTGGACTCTTTACAGAAATAGTTTTTGAGGCCTGCTTTTAAAGTTTGTTTTAATCCAAGAAGTCTCTTTTTAGCTCTTTCCTTCCTTGGTTTATATTGAACTATCTAATTGGTTTATGGTTTATATTGCTGCTCTCTAGCAGATTAATCTGCTATCATCCTTTTAATTGCTTTGCACCAAAATCTTCACTGTTTTTTTTACTGTAACTTTATGGTTGTACTTCACTTTGCTCTTCTAACTAACGTCAGATCCCTTAGGAGATCTTCTCTTAGGGCCCTTTTTTTTTTTTTTTTTTTGAGTGCCTTCTCTATGACAGGGGTCTCCAACCCCTGGCTGCACACTGGTACCAGTCCGTGTGGCCTGTTAGGAACTGGGTCACACAGCAGGAGGTGAGTGGCGGGTGAGAGAGTGAAGCTTCACTCACATTACCTCCTGAGCTCTGCTTCTTGTCCTCCTACCCTTGCAGTTCGTGGAATAATTGTCTTCCATGAAACTGGCCCCTGGTGCCAAAAAGGTTGGAGTTGGGGTTGGGGACTGCTGCTCTATGACACTTCTCTGGAGCATTGGACAATGATAAGCTTTTCTTAGATGACTTTCCTTTTCTATGAGTGGGGCAGTAACTTCTGTTCTGCCTATTCTGGCATTGAACTTTCTCTATTTGCATGGAATTTCTACTGTGCCAGTGGTTTGGAGTGAGGTAATTCAGGGTCTAGTATCCTTGGTCTGGTCTTCCTGGAATAGAGATTGTGGAGGCTGGGTGGGAAAAAGGAGCCTCAGACCTCTCAGCCAAGATTTCTTAGTTTAGAAATAGTGGTGGTCTGATCCTCCCAGGGTGAAACTATAGCCCTAAACTAGAAGCTGGGGAAGAAGGGAGTCCTATCTTTTTGCCTACGCATTCCCACGGTAGAGTTATGTTTCAATGAGCTGGGGAGGGGGCAGTGAGTCCAGGTTTAAATGCCACAGACTCTCTTACTGAGATTAGTAGATTTTCTTGGATAAATGATTCTTCACTTGCTACATGTCTTTAGGATAATTTTTACTCAATTATTTTTGTTTTAATTTTTCTGGAGAATGTCAATGAAGCTTCTCATGTCATTATTCTTGAAATGCTTCTTGCATCATTGCTTCTTAATACCTAAAGAGTGAATTCTTTTCTTCTCCTCCTCCTTCTCCTCCTCCTCCTTCTTAAAGAAGACCCTTCAACATTTCATGTAATACTGGTTTAGTGGCGATTAATTCCTGTAGCTTTATCTTGCCTGGAATGTTCTTTACCTGTTCTTTGATTCTAAATGATCAAAGAATCTGATCATTGGCTGGGTAGAATCTGATCTGATCTGGGATCAGATCGAAGAATCTGATCATTGGATTGTGGGACCTACAATCTTGGTCATAGGTCCTTGCTTTTCATAACTTGACTATTTCTTGCCACTCCCTTCTGGACTGCAAAATTTCTGTTGACAATCAGTTGGGAGACATATGGGAGCTATCTTGTAGGTAACTGACTGCTTTCCTCTTGATGCTTTTAATGTTCTCTCTTTGTCTTTAACCTTTTGCATTTTAATTATGATGTGTCAGTGTGGACCTCTTTTGGGTTCATCTTGTTTAGGAGCCTCTGTGCTTCCTGGATTCATATGCTTATTTCCTTCATCCAGTTAGGGAAGTTTTCTGTTATTAATATTTCAAGTAGGTTTTCAATTTCTTGTGCTCTCTCTTCTCCTTTCAGCACCCCCACAATGTGAACGTTGGTGTGCTTGAAGTTGTCCCTGAGGCTTCTTATGCTATCTTTTTTCTTTTGGATTCTTTTTTCTTTTTGCTGTTCTAATTGGATGTATTCTGCTTCCTAATCCTCCAAATCCCTGATTTGATACTCTGCTTCACCTACTCCACTGTTAATTCCTTGTAATGTATTCTTAATTTCTGACTGGTTCTTTTTTATGCTTTCTAGTTCCATTTTTATGTTTCCTACTTATTTGTTGAAGTTCTCACTGATCATTGATCATCCTTATAACCAGTGTTTTAAGCTCTGCACCCGGTTGATTGCTTATCTCCATTTTATTTAGTTCTTTTTCAGGAGTTTTGTTTTGTTCTTTCATTTGGGACATGTTTCTTTGTCTTCTCATTTTGGTAGCCTCCCTGTGTTGGTTTCTATGTATTAGGTAGAGCTGATATATCACTCAGGCTTGGTAGCATGGCCTTATGTAGTAGGTATTCTGTAGGGTCCAATGACATAGCCCCCCTGATAATCTGAGCTGGGCACTCCAGATATGACTCCATGTGAGCTGTGTGCACCCTCCTGCTGTAGTTGAGCCTTGGTTGCCATTGGCATATCAATAGGAAGGATTTACCCACAGGCCAGTTGGCTGCAAGGACTGGTTGCAAGCACTGACCACTGTGGAGGAGCAGGTGTACAGGAGCTCACCCCACAGAGCAGGATTCACTTTAGTGGGGCTCTGGTGCCCTCTGAATCTTCCTCTAAAGTGTGTCACTTGTGGAGGTGGTTGGGTGGTGCTTCAACATAGTCTGAATCCATCCAATGGGTGTGGTGGCTCTGGGATCTCCCACAAGATACAGACCAAGGTCAGCCACTGTTTGTGTTCTGCCCAGGGCCATCAGGCCTGAACTACAAAGTGATCTGCAGCTGGCTGCTACTTGTGCTAGGCTTGGAGGTGTCCAGGTGAGTCTAATCTGCAGACCAAGGCTGGCTACTGCCAGTGCCGGGCCTAGGGCCACTGAGCAAGAAGTACAGGGCATGCTGAGGCCAGATGCTGTTATTTTGAGAGATTAAGGGAAAATGAAGCATGAGCCAAGACAGGTCATTTGTATGAAAAAACCACTGGAGACAGCTTGGGTGGGTCTGCAAGTTGGGTGGGGTGGGGACTAAGGAAATCATCAGGCAGGGTGAACATTATAAGCTAGGTTGACGGAGATTCAGGTAAGTCACCTGCCTGTTCGTTCTGTTGGGGAAGGGCTCAGAAAAGGAATAGTGGCCTCTGGCAACACTTTTGTCAGTCAGAAATCTTACCCCTAGCTCTCATCCTCATGCCAGACATTTCAATTACTCCCCATATATTCCTGGTTCCTTTTAAATTGCTGGAGCTCAGAGGCAGTTTGAGTAAGTCCACATGTGGGCCCTTTAGGAGAAACTTCCTGGGGTTCTAGAAGCTTTGTGTCTCACTGAGCCACAATCCCCACTGGTTTTTACAGCCAGAAGTTGTGGGGACTTCTCTTCCTGGCTCTGGAACTCTGGGGTGTAAGACCTGGCATGGGACTGGGACCCCTCGTTGCTCAGGGGGGACTTCTGCAGCTGACATCAATCCTGATTTTTATCTGCCACACTTGGGTGTGGGACCAGCTTGTTCCACATCATCATCCCTCCTACCAGTCTTGACGTGGTTTCCATTCAGCTAGATTTCAAGTGGTTATGAATTTATAATTGCTCTGTAGTTTAGCTGTAATTTTGATGTGTCAGGTTTTTGTTTTCCCAATGAAATGCTACGAGGAACAGATACAATTGGAGATGTTTAGTTTGAAGATATAGTGAATGAATGGAGGGGCTTGACAGGAAGATTGACTTTTCTCTTGTATTATCCCCTTATTTTACTCCTATTCCCCATGCCTCTGCTGATGGAAACAGACGGGCACTGGCCCATCAGTCTTGCCCACCCTGCCCTCATCCATTCATTTCTTTACTCTTCCCATGCATACCAGTCAGAGTTCAAGCAGAGAAACACAACCAGAAGGAATATACACATATGAAGAGAATTATGGCAATTGTTGGGTCATGTGATTGTGGAAGCTGGGTAAACCAGTCTGAAATTTGTAGATCAGGCTATTAGGAAGGACAGGGTGGAAACTCTCAGGCAGGCTATTTACAAGAGAAATATTTCTTTTTCCTCAGGAAGATCTCAGTTCCTTTTTTAAACCCTTTGAACTGATTGGATCAAGCTCATCCAGATAATCCAGGATAATCCTTGTATCAAGAAGTCAACTGATTGTAGATATTAAACACATCTACAAAACATTTTCACAGCAGCAACTATTTCAGTGTTTGACTGAATAACTGGTACTGTAGCCTAGCCAATCTGACACATAAAATTGACCATCAGGCTATCAACCAATGGTCACTGGCACCAATTCATCACCAAAAGAAATCACCAATTTGGGGTGCAGTGAAGGAAACTTTATTCAGTGCTAACAGCTCGATTATAGTACGCTGTGAGAACAGTACTGCCTATGAAAACAGCTCAAGTGTTACAGCTCAAATAAGAGAGAGCAAGGCTGTGAGGCAGCTCTGGGGCTAGACAGCTCTGCTCTGCCCTGCCTGTTCTGCTCTGATCTGGCAAGACATCTTCTGAAATGTCTTTGATATTTGAGCTCCAGATGGGGAAATGCGGTCTTTGGTGGAAAGGGAAATAAACTTCTCAAGATAGAGGGAAGCTGACTTATATAGACAAAAATCCCCACCTCTGGTCTCTGATTGATCTCTCCTAATGCAAATGAATACACCAAATCCTTGCAGTTTAATTGATCAGAATGGATCTGCTCTGGTTGGAAGATAGATATAGCTGTGCACTTCTGACTGGACGGGGAAAGCCTTGGTGTTATTGGTTGAAATATAATTTCAAGAACTTGATTTATGTTGTTCTAAACTCAGGTAGGTTTACCATCTGGGGCTCAATTTAAGAACAATTCTAAGTGTTGGCACAGGAGGCAGGAACACAGTGCAGGCAGGCAGTTCAGTGTCGGAGGCCGGCAGTTCAGTGCAGGACTCCCTGAAATGCAGTTTGTGTAAGAGACCCATGTGTAGAAATGGTTACTAGGCTTTTTCTTAACATTTTAGCCCAGTTAGCCACCAGGAGCTATTCTTGGTAGGTATCTCCTTTCTTATGGCCCGCTGTGTCATGCTTCAATTGCTGTGCTCTTTCCTGAACACTACCATTTCTCATGCCTATGAAACCTTAGCATATTTCTTCCTCTTGGTCCTTATCCTATTTCTCTGTCACCTGATCTCTAAGAACCTGCACAAACATTGCTTTTTCCATGGATCCTTCCTTGAATTCCTCAGGCAGAATTAGTTGTACCTCTTCTGAACTCCCACAACATTTTTTCATGTCCATATTTTAAAACACTGCCACTGTGTCTCATCAGTATTTGCTTCTGTCTCTATCTCTTTCAACATGTTCTGAAGTATTTGAGAACAGGTACTGTATCTTATTTGTCTCTTGTTGTCCAGCATGATGCCAGGCACAGAAAGGCTGTAAATAGATCCTAAGTTGGTTGAGTTACTGAAAAGCCTGCAACTTGCTAAGAAAGTATGGTTTTTGTGGTTGGCAAGGCAGACAGGCAGCATGAGCCTAAGCTTAAGAGAGCAGTTCTAACTTCCCCTGCAGCTGGTGGCATGATCCCCTGACTCAGGGAGTGGAACTTGTGGCACGTCCACAGGAAACACTGCAGCCAGTGCACTCATAACTGCAGCGGGACAAGGGTGACCCTCCGGTAGGACAACATGGTCTTGGTACCCTGGCTGGCCAAGAAAGTGACTAGGGACAAGTCTGTCTGATTAATCATTTTCCTCTGGTTTTGTAGGACAACACCTTTTTTTTTTTTTTGGTCCATTTCAACCATTTATATTTCTTTCAGTTTCTCATACATAGTTTAACTGAATTAAACATTGTCTACCACTGAGTATTAAAATGAAACATTCACTGGGAATTTAGAGAAAGAAAGAAAACTCAATTGTCCAGGACCCCATCTCCCCATCCTGCCCTAGGATAGATGACCTCATAGTTTTGACCCACTTCCCCTCAGGGTGGATGTTGCCAGCTCCCCCCAGCCCATTGCTTGCTAATTGCCATTTGCCCTGTTCCAGGAGGAATGAGAGGATAAAGGCTAAGGCTTAAGAAGTTCTTGTATCTTTGCAGGTATCCTGTTGAAAGGATAATTGTGAAAGCCTCTTACTGATTCTTCAGGCTGTGATCAGAGCTCAGGCAGTTTTGGATGAGGGTCTTGTGCCCACTTTCTTCTTTGTGCTTTCAGGATGGTCTCCCTCCCCTCACTACCTTGCCTTGATTTATGCTGTTGAAACCTAGGTAGGTTTACTATCTGGGGTTCAATTTAAGAACACTATTTTACTTAGGAAGATAAAGCTAATGAACATTTTTCCCTTTGGTACTTCTTGACTAAATACAAGGATACTTTTCAATTGATAAAGGACAAGATTTGCGTAGACTTGTTATATATTATTGGTGTTTTTTCTTTCAAGCTTTGGGAGAACAATTCTCATACTCAGGCTGACATTTTTTATCCGAAGATGAGATAGTCACAAGAGATTATCTCTTTGAGCGCTGACTGAACAAACACAAGAGAAATAATTCGCTCCAAGTGGCCTGAGCAGCATCATCTTTCCTCAACTTTTTCCCGTCCTAAACCCTGCCTATAAGGGCCACTGGTTATTCTCTTTTCCTTCATACCACATGAACTTTCTTCAAGCCACTTACATTGTCTTATGTCTGTCTTTGTTTATGGTCTGTGTCTCCCACTGGAGGTTAAGTATTGTGAGGTTTTGCTAGATTGGTCATTTTCACATGTATGATATCCACAACAAGGATTTGTGGTAACACAGAGGTAGGGAGAAAGGGAACTGATACATTTTTAGGTACTCTATGCTAATAAGTTTGACATTTGTTATTTCGTTTATTCTTACAATAGCTCCAGGAAGTAAATATTATTGCTAAATTTCACAGAGAACAAAGTCCAAGTTCAAACTTTTTCTGAATGGAATTGTGTATGTCTGTGTGTGTGTTAAAATGTTGCAACTGTGTGAAGACTGCAATCAGTGTCCAAGAAATTGCCCCTAAAAGTGATAAAAAGCTTTAACTAAGAAAATGCTCCAGTATGATGAAAACTCAATACCAGAAAATTTTAATTATGCATGTGATGTTAGCTAACCTTTATTGGGGTGTTGTGCTGCCAGGCACTATTCTGAGTATCTTATTTGGGCAGGAACTATTCACACCCTCATTTTATTAATGGGAAAACTGAGGTAAAGAAGGACCAAGTAATATTCCAAGGCCACAGAGCTAGTAAGTGGTAGAGTTGGGATTGGAATCTTGGCAGTCTAACTGTAGGGCCCTAGATCTTAACCACAGGTGTGGGGGAGATGGGAGGTGTGATTTATAAAATGAATGAAAAAGAACACTTTCTTTTCAAGAGTTATGTTTAGAGTTTAAGCCTTTTTGTCCCATGAGACTAATGATAGTAGTATCAACTAACCTTTGCACAGCACTTTGTACATTACAAATTATTTTCTCACACAGGATTGCACTGTACTTCCCACAATGACTTTGAGAGGCAGGGCAGATGTGTGTAGGTTGTTATTTTCAGGTGACAATTGGGAAGAGGAGTTCAGAAAGATGAAATAACTCGCTTGGTAAGTCTATTCCATGAGGTGGTCACAACGGCTCATTCATCTTACCTCTGCAGGACTGGAGGCTGGTAGGATTTGACACCAGATGCCAGCTTCTTGGCTGCAGAGTGGGGAACAGTTTGGAACTAAAGATCCTTCTTGGAAAGAGGGAAGAGGGAAGCCTGAGGTATGAGGAAGTGGATAAAGAAGGGTGTACACTTTTCCCCATTTAGCTTTGTGGACAAGCACTTTACATCTCTGGTCTTGGGGGGCTGCTGAGGCCATGGCCTTGTGGTGCTGGGCTGGTGGCAAAGTTAAGAGTTGCTCCAGTGTGAGTAGGCAGGGGAAGGGACATGGTTTAGGAGACTAATCCTCCTGGTTTTATCTCAGTAGTAGACCCCAAAGAGGTGGTAGTAAATGGGGCTGAGGGTGAATTTAGGGTGTCATGGGCCACAAGGTTTCCTCACAAAACCAGGTCCCTCTTGGAGGTGTTAGAAATGTCTGAGGTTTTCTGCTTTTGAGAAGGGGCTGACTCCATCACCAACCACTTGGTGCTCAGTTCTGGGATTTGTACTTAGTAGGTACTTAAATGTTGAATTAACATATTTGCTTCTTGTTTAAATCTTATTTTCTGAAATCAGGCAAACCACTCTGTGCTATGATAACTTTGCACTTTGTCACATCTCATTTAATCTTGCCTAATAAGCCCTGATATTTTACTTACAAGCTTGTGAGCTGACAGCAGTGCCTGCTAAGCCACTGTGATAATCTTGTGACTCAATTTGTAGATAGATGTTTGGTGTATCATCCAGGTATGAGCTGTCTGAACCCAATTTCTTAATGTGAAAGATGCCATTTTTCACTGAAAGGACCCAGAACTCCTTGGAGAAATGGTTAATTTCATGTCTGGGCCAGGACATCTTTGAAGTAAACCTGGAATAGCTTGTGGGGTCAGAATGAAAGGAAGCTATCTGGCTACTGGGATTGTATTAGAGACCCCTAGTCCAACTTCAAGAAGGTCATATTTGGGCATCAAAAGTCACTTATTTGGGCATCACAAAATAACAAATAAGTGATACAAAATAAAATCAACTGGTTGCTAGGGCACCTACTTATTATTCTGAAAACAAGTAAATTAGGAAAAATAATAAAGTGAGGTACACCAGTTTTTATAGTGATCTAAAATGAAACATAATTGCTTATGTCCACTACACCAGTCCAGAACTGTCCCCATGGCCTACAATGAGCAGCAAGAATTTGAGGTTCCAGAACAGAAGGAACTTTAAGGATCATTTAATTTCACTATGTGATAAGTCAATGTCTTTTATAAATTCTCCAATAAGCATCTGCCTACAACATGCTTGAACACTTCTGAGAATTTGAAATTCACTACACAATCAGGCATCCCATTCCACCTCAGATTCACTGCATTTGAAAGCCCAATATGGTAGGTATTAAATAGTATCACAGTTTTGTCATGATTTTCATTTTACCAATTACTAATGAAATGGAGAAATTTCATATGTTTAATAGTAATTTTGATTTCCTTCTTGAAGATATATCTATTCAGCCTTTGACTCATTCTTCTATTGCATTTTTAAAATTATTTTTTAGGATTGTTTTAGTCTGTATGGGCTGCTATAATAAAAATACCACAGACTTGGTGGCTTATAAACAACAGACATTAATTTCTCACAGTCTAGAGGCTGGGAAGTCCAGGATCAAGATGCTGGCAAATGCAGAGTCTGGTGAGAGCCTGCTTCCTGGTTTATAGGTGGCTATGCTTTTGCTGTATCTTTATATGAAAGAAGGGGTAAGAGAACTCTTCGGTGTTTCTTTTATAAGGGCACTTATCCTACTCAAGCCCACTCCCATGACCTAATTATCTCCCAAATCTGTACCTCCGAATACCACCACATTGGGGATTAGGTTTCAACACAAGAATTTTGAGGAGACACAGTCTATAGTAAGGATTTTTAGATATATTCTGGCTATGAATACTTTGTTGACAATATGTACTATAAAAAGTGTCTTCCTGTTGAAGCTTTATATTTTTACTTTCTATATGGTATTTTGGTTTTTGAGAAGTATAATTTCCCAATTTTAATGTACTCAGATCCATCAATCTCTTTCTCTGTGCTTTTGATGTTCTGGGCTTAATCTGTCCTCTCCTATCCCAAAAACATAAATTTATTATCTTATAAAATACCTAAGCCTTTACCCCTT
Organism: Mormoops blainvillei; assembly: GCA_004026545.1. Lineage (NCBI taxonomy): Eukaryota > Metazoa > Chordata > Mammalia > Chiroptera > Mormoopidae > Mormoops > Mormoops blainvillei. Next base: position 129,941 of record PVJD01001458.1, on the reverse strand, counting down.
GCAAGTAACAAGTATGCCAAGACAAAGAAATATGGCCCAAATGAAAGAACAGATCAAAATTCCAGAAAAAGAACTAAGTGACAAGGAGATAGTCAGCCTATCAGATGTAGAATTCAAAACACTGGTAATCAGGATGCTCACAGAAATGATTGAGTATGGGCAAGTGAAGGCTATGCAAAATGAAATAAAGAAAAATATATAGGCAACCAACAGTGAAAGGAAAGAAAGTCAGATTCAAATCAGTGATTCAGAACAGAAAGAAGAAATAAACATTCGACCAGAACAGAATGAAGAAACAAGAATTTTAAAAACATGGGGAGAAGCTTAGGAACCTCTGGGACAACTTTAAACATTCCAACATCCAAGTCATGGGGGTACCAGAAGGAGAAGAGGAAAACCAAGAAAATGAAAACTTATTTGAACAAATAATGAAGGAGTACTTCCCCAATCTAGCAAAGGAGATAGACTTCCAGGAAGTCCAGGAAGCTCAGAGAGTCCCAAAGAAGCTGGATCCAAGGAAGCATACACCAAGATATACCATAATTAAGTTACCCAAGATTAAAGATAAGCAGAGAATCTTAAAAGCAGCAAAAGAAAAGGAGAGAGTTACCTACAAAGGAGTTCCCATAGGATTGTCAGCTGATTTCTCAAAAGAAACCTTACAGGCAAGAAGGGGTTGGAAAGAAGTATTTAAAGTCATGAAAGACAAAGACCTACATCCAAGAATACTCTATCCAGCAAAGCTATAATTTAGAATGGAAGGGCAGGTAAAGTGCTTCCCAGATAAGGTAAAGTTAAAGGAGTTCATCATCACCAAATTCTTATTATATGAAATGTTAAAGGGACTTATCTAAGAAAAAGCAGATCAAACCTATGAATATTAAAATGACAACAAGCTCACAACCATCAACAAATGAACCTAAAAAACAAAAACAAAACAAACTAAACAACCACCTAGAACAGGAACAGAATCACAGAAATGGAGATCACATGGAGGATTACCAGCAGAGTGGGGATGGGGGAGAATGGGGGAAAAGGTGCCTTAAGAAGCATAAATGGTAGGTACAAAATAGACAGGGGGAGGTTAAGAACAGTATAGGAAATTGAGAAGCCAAAGAACTTATATGTATGACCCATGGACATGAACTAAGGAGGGGGATGCTAGAGGGAGGGGGTGCAGAGCAGGTGGGGATAAAGGGGAGAAAAAATGGGACAAATTTAATAGCATAATGAATAAAATATACTTTAAAACATTTAAAACAAGAATTGATTTTTGTATATGGTATGAGATAAGGATGAAATTCATTTCTATCCATATTGATTCTAATTGTCTCAGAACAATATGTATAATTGCCTTTCTTTTTCCACTGATATGTATATCATACCAGATCTGCAATAACTAGAGTTACATAGTCTTTTCTTGAAAAAGACCTTTGTGATTCGGGGCTAGGGAAAAATATTTTTAGCTATAACACAAAAAGCACAACTTATTAAAAAAATTAGTAAATATTGAACTTCACCAAAGTGAAAAACATCTGCTCATCACAAGAAATCATTAAGTGAATGAAAAGGGAAGTCCTAGAGTGGAAGAAAATTGCAAAATCATATCTGAAAAAGACTTCTATTTAGAATATATAAACTTATTAATAAGAACACAAACAATCAAATTTTAAAATTGGGCAAAAACTTAAGCAGACACTTCAATAAAAATGGTATATAGATATAAAATAAGCACATGAAACAATGCTCAATATCATAATAGGGAAGTGCATTTTAAAACTACAGTGAGATACCATAACAGAATCCTTTAAATGAAAAAGATAACCTACCAATTTTGAAACTTACTTATAATTCTATAATAAAAAGCACTTTTATTTGCTAATTTTATTGAGGGTTTGCATTCATATTAATTAGTGTGCTTTGTCTGTGCAGTGTGTGTGTGTAGATGATTGTCATTTTTACTTGGCTGTCTCACAGACATCTCAAGCTCTGCATGTTAAAATTAGACTCATGATCATCATTGCCAAGTCAACTCTATTCTCCTTTACCTCAGTACAAGTCACTGACACACAGGTGCACAAGCAAGGGTTATGCTGAAATTCTACCTGTCCCACTCCACCACACTATGTTAAATCAATCACCAGTGATGATTCTACTTCCTAAAAAGGGCTCCAAATTGTCCATTTCCCTATATCCCTACAGGTACAGCTCCACCATTACCACTCTGCTTCTGTGCAATCCTTTCCAGTTTCTCCTCCAACTACAATCATATTGATCTTCTAAATACAAGAACCTTATATAACCTTATTATTACCACCACCAATGCTGTCTGTTTAAAATGCTTCAAAGTTTTCAATATTCATTCATATAAAGTTTAAAATAGCTTACTGGACACTAAATGATTTGTCTTTGCTAGTTTATTGTAATGTTTTAAATTATAAAGTTTTGTCAAGGATTATTACATTCAGTCCTCCCCCCTCCCTGTTGTCTTAGGAGAGAGTAATGAGGTAAAAATGGAGACGACTGTAACTGAGCAACAATAAAAAAATTTTTTCAAAGAGCTCAAAAAAAGAAACTATTTTGTAATGTATTATTAGAATATTTATTGTTTGTTTAATTATGCTGAATGTAGACCTCATGAACACATAGAATCCATTTTAATTAATTTTTTGGTAAATATTATTCTCAATATTTTCTATTTTATTCTCACCTCCTTATCATGGTTTTCTATAAATAGATATACAGTTTATTTAGTAAAATTTGTTTTCTTTATCAGAAAAAAATTATTACAATTGCATTTTGAATTGTAATTGTTACTTAAATGTAAATCCATATCTAAATTACTTCATGCCTATGGCCAGGTCATTCCATCATGATTTCATCATTCGTGACATTAAAAAAAATACTTCCTGATCCTCACCCAAGGAAATGCTTATCGATTTTAGAGAGAGAGGAAGGGAGTGAGGAGGAGAGAGAGGAAGACAAAGATCAATGTGAGAGAGAAATATTGATTGGTTGCTGCCTCTCGTATGCACTACAACTGGGGACTGAACTGGCCACCTAGGCATGTGCCCTGACTGAAATTGAACCCATGACTTTTCAGTTTACATGATGACACTCCAAACCAACTGAGCCACACTGACCAAGGCCTTCATTCATGATATTTTAAAATGTATTTTTATTTACATTTAATCTGTTATATATGCAAGGATACACTTTGTTGAGGGGCATTTGGATGCCATTTCCATTTCTGAATGATGGAGACTGTTTTAATATTGCATTTATATTTGAACAATAACTTGGCTATGTATTATAAATTATGGGATCAAATCCCTTCTACTTCAAAACTCTGTGGACATTGATCTACTTTATTCTAGCATCTGAAGTTTAGAGGGAGACATCTACACAAAATAAATGTTTCTAGCCAAAAGATTTGGATGTTCTTTTGGTTATTGAAAGTGTTTTTTAATAATATTTTAAAATTTTGTTCTATTCTACTTTTTCATTCATTTTTCAGGAACACTAAGTATTCATATACAGGGTCTTCATCATTTCTTCCCTGTGACAATCACTTTTCTTTTTTATTAAATACTTTATTGTTGTTCTACCACAGTTGTCCCATTGCAGTTGTCCCAATCTTCCCCCTTTGCTCTCCTCCACCCAGCCCAACCCCACTGCAACAGTCAATCCCTACATTGTTGTTCATGACCATGGATCATTCATACATGATCCTTGACTAGTCCTTTCCCCTTCTTTCCACTCTCATCCCTCCCCCCACCCCCGGATCACTGTCAGTCTGTTCTTTGTTTCCATGCCTCTGGTTCTATTTTTAACATTTGTTTGTTTTGTTCATTAGGGTCCTCGTATAGAATAGATCTTACGGTATTTGTCTTTCACTGCCTGGCTTCTTTCACTTAGCACAATACTCTCCAGTTCCATCCATGCTGTCATGAATGGTAGGAGTTCCTTCTTTCTTTCTGCTGCATAGTATTCCATTGTGTAAATATACCACAGTTTTTTGATCCACTCATTTACTGATGAGCACTTAGGCTGTTTCCAGCACTTGGCTATTATAAATTGTGCTGCTATAAACATTGGGGTGCATAGGTTATTTTGAATTGGTGTTTCAGGATTCTTAGGGTATAATCCCAGGAATGGAATTGCTGGGTCAACAGGCAGTTCCATTTTTAGTTTTTTGAGGGGATTCCATACTGTTTTCCACAGTGTCTGCACCAGTCTGCGTTCCCACCAACAGTGCACTACAGTTCCCTTTTCTCCCCAACTTTGCCAGCACTTGCTCTTTGTTGATTTATTCATGATAGGTGCCCCTTCATTAATAAATCAACCGTGCTTTCCCCAGTAAGTATCACAGTCCCTGGATCCTGGTTCTTGGCTCCTGGCGGTGGTGGGTTGCACTGCCCTGTCCAGGGCAGAGAGCACAGAGACATGTCTGGACACCAAGGTGCAGACACTCCAGAGCCTTCTTCCCAAGAAGGATATTTTAAATTCCTCCAAATGACTCCCACTCCAAAAGAATGTGAAGTGACGAGATAAATGCTTTTGAGAGACTAGAGTGGGGAGAAATAGTAAGAGTACAGAATAGAAACAAGTCATACCCAGAGAAAAAATAAAATTTAAAACAAATATAAGAAGAGAAGGAAAACAGTAAAATGCAGTAAGGGAAGGGAGGAGCAAAATATGAGATCTGCAAATTAAAATAATAAAATAGTAAAATAATAGGCACAAACTTGAAGGAAAAGAAATGAATGTTTAAAAACTATTTAGGAGAGAAAATAATGCAAATAATGAAGACCATGGTGGAGTTTGTCTCAGAGCAACCAGAAGTGTTTGTTGGGCAGTGGCGGTGGCAGCCGCTCCACTGGGAGAGCCTGGGATGCCTGCTCGAGTACCCTGCAAGCAGGCAGGCTCTCACCCACTCACACACACATGCTCTCACTCACCTTCAGCTGGATTTTCAAGTTGATTGCAATCTGGTCAGCTGCAAGACTGGTCCTGGCTGGGAGCAAGCGGACGGAGTTTCAAACTACTCTGCAGCCATCTTGTATCCCCACAATGGCTTTTCTAATAACTTAATTTCTTCACTAACGTCAACCATTTTCTCAAGATTATTCTCCATGTCGCTCATCCAATTTCCTGTCCTGGCAGTTCTGCTCCTTACAGCTTCCCTGACTTTTATTTTTCTTTAAGTAAAATTATCTTATTTTCTCAGCTCCTTTTTTCTCTTGTAACATTGTTTTATTATTCCTTCTTTGATTTCTTGAATATATTCTCTGATGTGTGGTTTCATAGAGTTTGTTTCCTTCAACTTTTTTTTTTTTGGTCAAAACTTTCTTTTTTGCCTAGAATGAGACTTCTTTCAAAATTATTAAATATGTTTTTTGTACACTATATTCTTTTTTCCTTTATACTCTAAGTGCAATTTTTGCATTGGTTTTACGCTGTTTTCCCCTGAAATTTTATTGGCTTGGAATTGCTATTTTTACTTTATAGCAATTATTGTATTTAATCCTGATACTACTACTACTACTACTACTACTACTACTACTACTATCACTCCCATGTGGAAGATTTTAAAAACGTGAAAACATAAAATTGGAAAACTATGACCTTTGGATTATAAGGAGTACAATCAACATTGGAGATCTAAATTTTTTGAATCTTGATATATGCCATGGACTAAAATGTAAACCCCTCAAACTCCTATGTTGAAACCTTAACTCACAATTTGACTGCCTATAGAGATAGGGTCTCTAGGAAGTAATTAAGGTTAAGTGTTATAATAGCTATGTATGATGCCAGTGGGTACTTGAAATATCAGGGGAGGTCACATTGTAAATTATATGATTGTCTAACCACTATGCTATATACCTGAAGCTAACATAAAATAATATTAAATGTCAACTGTAATTGAAAAATAAAATTTAATAAAAGGTTAAATAGGTTACAATAGTAGGACCCTGATCTGATAGGACTCTGGCCTTATAAGAAAAGGAAAAACAAAAAAAGAAAGCTCTTTCTTTCTCCTGCCAGGTAAGGACACATTGAGAAGGTGACCATATGCAAGCCAGGAAGAGAGTCCTCTCTAGAAACAGAATTAACTGGCACCTTTATCTTGGACTTCCCAGCCTCCAGAACTGTGAGAAAATAAGTTTCAGTTGTTTAAACCACTCAATCTATGGTATTTGTTATGGCAGCCATACCTAACTAATAAAATGTACTAACTCATACAATACCAACTTTCACGGGGCAAATATTGCAAGAACTATGTGCTCTGACCAGCATGACTCAGCTGGTTGAGCATCGTCCCACAAAGGGAAAGGTCACAGGTTTGATTCGTGGTCAGGGCACATGCCTGAGTTTGTGGGCCTGGCTCCAAAGGTAATTAATCCGTGTTTCTCTCCCTTTCTTTCTCCTTCCATTCCCTTCTCTCTAAAAATGAATATGATTTTTTTGAAAATTGCAAGAAATATAATAATAAACAAATAAATTTAACTCATTTATTATAAACAAATAAGAACCATTAAATGTAATTTTTGCAAAATTAAACAAGGATGATAGTAGAGAAAAGACCTATTTATAACAGTCACAGAAAAGATAAAATAACTAGATATATACCTGGTAATATATGCACAAGATTTACATGTAAAAAACCTTTACTTTATTAGTAAGAAATATAAAACAAGACATTAAAATGAAAGAAATGGTTTATTTTTAGAGAGGAGGATAAATATTATAAAGATGTCTTGTGATCCTAAGTTAACCCGTAAGTCAATAAAATATCAATTTTACTTTTGGACTATTTCAAGATTATTTTTGGAACTATACAAGCTGATTTTAAAATTCACATGGGCTAAAGTTTAAGTAATAATAAAAAAACTGGAAAGTAGATTAAAGTATATTATTATGCTACTATAACTAAAAGGGTTTGATAATGAAGCAGAAATAGGCAGACACAGATTGAGAGTCTAGGTATAGACCCAAATAACTGTGGCAATTTGAAGATAAATATTGCATTTCAAAGCAGTAACAAAAAGACAGATTTTCCAAAACATGGATTAAAACAATGACTGCCATCTTCCTATCTTAATACTTACCATATGAATCACAGTTTTTAAAAATGTGGTAACGTACACATAACACAAAATTCCATCCTGTTTCTAAGTGTGTAGTTTAGTCACATTATGTTCATTGACATTGTTGTGTAACCATCACCATCCATCTTTAGAAATTTTTCATCTTCTAACTCTGAAACTCCTCATCTGTTAAATTCCCCATTTCTATCCCCCAACACTTGATAATCACCATATTCCTTTTGGTCTTCATGAATTTGGCTACTGTAGGTACCTAATAGAAGTGGAATCATACACTATTTGTCCTTCTGCAAATGTTTTATTTGACTCAGAATAATGTTTTTATGGTTCATCCATGCTGTAGCATGCATCAGACTTTTAGTTCTTTTTAACACCAAATAATATCCTCTTATATGTATACACCATGTGTTTTCTATTTCTCTATCAATAGACATTGTTATGCTTTCATCTTCTGGCTGTTGCGAATAATGCTTCTATAAGCATGAGTGTGTACGTGTCTGTTTGAATGCCTGTTTTCCATTCTTTTTTTCTTAATTGTCTTTTTTAAACCTTTAAAATTACAGTTTACATTCAATATTATTTTACATTAGTTTCAGGTGTATGGCATAGTTGTTAGGCATTTACATAATTTATGAAGCGATCCCCCTGTTAAGTCTAATACCTACCTGGCACCATATGTAGTTGTTACAATATTATTGATGCTATTCTCTATGCTGTTCTTTACATCCCCATGAATATTTTGTAACACCAATTTGTACTTCTTAATCCCTTCACCTTTTTTTGCCTCGCCCCCAGTCCCCCTCCCTTCTGGTAACCATCAATTTGTTTTCTGCATTTATGAGTCTGTTTCTGTTTTATTTATTTGTTTATACTACCTAATAACCCTGCTTTCAATTCTTTTGAGTATATAATCAGAAGGAGAATTGCTGAATCATACAATATCTCATTACATTTTTGAGGAACTGCTGGTTCATAGTTTTAGGTATAAAATATTAGACCTTAAAATTATTAAGTGAAAATACCAAATATTTTTAACATTCTGGCACAAAGAAGGCTTTTCTTAGCAAGACAGAAAAGCCAAAACCCACAACTGGAAATTCTTGTTAACCTGACTACATAATAAATTCAAAATTTTTGTGCACAAAGACACTCACATAGACATACACACACACACTAAACAAAAACTATTTGTAGTGTGTGGTAGATAAATAAATAATTTCTTAAAAAAATTTTTTTTATCCTAACCCAAGGATATTTTTTCATTGCTTTTAGGGAGAGAGGGAGGGAGAGAGAAAAACATTGATGTGAGAGAGAAACATCGATTGGCTGCCTTCGGTCCATGCCCAGACTGTGGATCACATGCACCTGAGCAGGAATGGAACCCACAACCTAGGTATGTGCCCTGATTGGGAATTGAACCCACAACCCTTTGAATACAGGATGATGCTTCGACCAACTGAGCCACACAGGCCATGGCAAAATAATTTCTTAATATAGCAAGAGTCCATGCAAATAATGGAGAAAAAGAATAACCATTCAAATTTAGTATATTTGAAAAGCTGCTCAAACTCTCTAATTAAGAAAGAAAATATAAAATGAGAACCTATGTTCACTTATCAAAGATGAAATACCAAAACAATATGGGTATAGTTGTGAAAACATTTCAGTTGGTGATTAGGCAACATCTGTCAAAATCCCTTGTGACAGTAATTTCAGTTCTAGATATTTATTTTATATCACTATGTCTGTTTTGTCCTGTAACATAAATTTCTGTTGCTTAGTGATGATTCTATACTTAAATGGCTTCATGCCCTGGTTGGTGTGACTCAGTGGATTGAATGCTGGCCTGTGAACCAAAGGGTTCAATTCCCAGTCAGGGCACATGTCTGGATTGCAGGCTAGGTCTCCAGCAGGGGGCGCGTGAGAGGCACCACATGTCAATGTTTCTCTCCCTCTCTCCCTTCCCCTCTGTAAAAGAAAAATCAACAAAGCAAAGAAGCAAGCAAAATATAACCAGAGACAATGAAATAAAGAACAAACTGACAGTAACCAAAGAGACAGGTGAAGAGAGATAACAGGGGAAAGAAGGGGAAGAGTTGCCAAGGAACATGTACAAGAGACCCATGGACAAAGCCAGAGGGGTTTAGGATTGAGGGTGGGAAGTGGGGGTGGGGGGAAAGTGGAGACAATGTACTTGAACAATAAAAAGAAATTCCTTGAAATAAATAAATAAAAGAAAATCTTTTTAAAAAATCAATAGATTCAATGTTTACTATTGATACACACCTATACACACATGACTACAACTTCATGTTGAGTCCTTTACTTTGATTCATCTCTTAAATGACTGCAGTTTGCTATAAGGTAGGTTTTTCCCAACAACTGTATCAAGATATAAATGACATACAACAAACGGCACAGACTAAAAGGGTGTAATATAAAAAGTGTAATCATGCATGAGGTCGTCACCACAATCAAGAAAATTAACAAACATATTTGTCGCTGTCAAAAGTTTCCTTATGCTTTTTCATAATCACTTCCCATGCCTTCCCCAAGCAACTACTGATCTGCTTTTGTCATTACAGATTAGTATATATTTTTCTAGAATTTTCACATAAATAGAATTATATAATATGTACCTTTTTTAATTGGGATTTTTCTTTACTCAGTATAATTACTTTGAGATTTATCCATTTCACTCGTATTAGTTGTTTCTTATTTTTATTTTTGGGAACTGTCCAACAGTATGGTTATATCCTTATCCATTAATCTGATAGTGAACATTTTGGGGTTTTTTTTTGTTTTTGTTTTTTCCAGTTTTTGGCTGTTAAAACTGTATGAGCATTTATATACACGTCTTTGTAAAGGCATACATTTTCATGTCTCCTCATGAAAATGTCTAGGAGTAAACTGGCTTGATCAGATGGTAATTGTCTATCTAAGAAAGTGACAAGCTGTTTTCCATAGTGATTATTTACATTCCTACCAGTAGTGTGTATGAGCCCCAGGTGTTCCATTTGTGGTCAACATTTAGAATAGTCATTTTAATGTTAGCTATTTAGGTATACTGCTTTTAACTGTGGTTTTAATCTGTGTTTCCCTAATGACTAGTGACATTTTCATGTTTTCATGCACTTTTTTATGACTTGTATATTTTCTTTGGTGAAGTATCTGATTAAATCTCTTGCCCATTTCTTGATTTGGATAGATTGTTTCTCTTTTTTATTTTCCAACTATAGTTGACTTTCAATATTATTATTAGTTTTGGTACATATCATAATGATTAGGCATTTATATAACTTATAAAGTGATCTCCCAATAAGTCTAGTACCCATATAGCACCATATATAGTTATTATAATATTACTGACTATATTTCCTATACTATACTTTGTATCTCATCACTATTTTGTAATTGCCAATTTGTACTTCTTAATCCCTTCACTTTTTTCACTCAGCTTCCAAACTCCTCTCCTATCTGGCAACCATCATTTTATTCTCTGTTTTTATGAGTTCGTTTTTGTTTTTTGTTAATCTTCACCTAAGGATATGTTTATTGATTTTAGAGAGAGAAGAAGGGGGAGAGAAAGGAAAACATCGATATGAGAAATAAACATCAATTGGTTGCCTCCTGTGCACTCCCCAACCGAGGATTGAACCCACAGCGTAGGTATATGCCCTGATCATGAATTGAACCTGCAACATTTTGGTGCCTGGTATGACTCTCCAACTAACTGAACAGCCTGGCCAGGGTTTTTTTCCGTTTTGAGTGCCTATTTATTTTGTTGTTTAGATTCCACATGTAAGTGAAATCATGTGGTGCTTTTCTTTCTCTATCTGACTTATTTCACTTAGCATAATATTATCTAGGCCTATCCATGTTATTGTAAATGGTAAGATTCCATTCTTTTTCAAGACTGAGTAATATTTCATTGTATAAATGAACCATATCTTCTCTATCCAGTCAGCTATCCATGAACACTTAGGTTGTTTCCATATCTTGGTTATTGTATAATAAATGTCCTTCTTTGTCTCTTGTTATAGCCTTTGTTTTAAATTTTATTTTGTCTAATATAAATATTGCTACTACAGGTTTTATTTTCATTTGCATTTGCATTAAATATATATTTCCATCCCTTTATTTTCAGCCTGGGTGTCTTTCAATCTGAAGTGGGTCTTTTGTAGGCAGCATATATATGGGTCTTGTTTTCTTCACCATTCAGCCACCATATGTTGTTTGATTGGAGAACTTAGTTCACTTACACTGAAAGTAATTATCGATAGGTATATACTTATTGTTGTTTTATTATTCATATTTTTGATTTTTTCCTTCTTACGTCCCTTTAACATTTTTTATAATGCTGATGTGAAGATGAACTCCTTCAGCTTTTTCTTGTCTGGGAAGTTCTTTATCTTTCCTTCAATTTTAAATGAGAGCCTTGCTAAATAGAGTAATCTCAGTTGTAGGTCCTTGCTTTTCATCACTTTGGGTATTTTACACCAATCCCTTCTGGCCTGCAAAGTTTCTGTTTAGAAATTAGCTGACAGCCTTATGGGAGCCCCCTTATAGATAACTGTTTTTCTCTTGTTGCTTTTAAGATTCTCTCTTTGTAAACTATTGACATTTTAATTATGTTGTGTCTTGGTGTGGGTCTCTTTGAATTCATCTATTTTGATACTCTGTGCTTCTTGGACTTGTCTTTTTCTTCACCAGATTAGGGAATTTTTTAGTCATTATTTCTTCAAATATCTTTCATATCCTGCTTTCTACTCCTTCTGGGACCCCTATGATGTAGATATTTTTACCCTTGATATTGTCCCAGAAGTTTGTTTCCCTATGTTTGAGATTTGGGTTGTTTTATATTCTGTATTTAAGTCCTTCATCAGGTATGTGATTTGCAAATATTTTTTCTTACTCTTGGATTTGTTTTCAACAGTTTCTTTTGAAGAGCTGAACTTCATAATTTTGAAATATAATAATTTATTCATTTTATATGTATTGTGCTTTTGGTACTGAATATAAGAATATGTAATAGCAGAAAGGGAAACTAAAAAAAATTCCATTTGCAATTACAGGAAAAAAATACTGAGGAAAAAATTTAACTAAGGAGGTAAAAGATCTGTACTCAAAAAATCGTAAGACATTGAATAAAAAATTAAAATATTGTAGATATAAATAAATGGAAGCATATGCCATACTCATAAAATAGAAAGATTAATATTATTAACATGTCCCAACTACCCAAACAACCCATAGCTTCAATGCAATTCCTATCAAAATATTAATGACATAACTTACAGAACTCAAACAAATAATAAAATATTTTTATAGAACCATAAACTACCTGAATAGCAACAGCAATCCTGAGAAAGAGGAACAAAGTTGGAAGTATTATGCTACCTGATATTAAACTGTAATATAAGGGCATAGTAATCAAAACAGCATGGTACTGGCATAAAAACAGGTATATATCAATGAAATAGAATAAAAACCCAGAAATAAACCCACCAATATGATAAATTATTATTTGACAAAGGAAGCAAGAACATACAATGAGTTAATGATGGTCTCTTCAATAAACAGTGATAGGAAAATTGGACAGATGCATGCAAACAATGAAATTATACCACCTTCCTACATCATACACAAGAATAAACTCAATATGGATTAAAGACTTGAATGTAAAAATCCTAAAAGAAAACATAGGCAGTAAAATCGCTGACATTTCTCTTAACATTATTTTTTTCTGAAATGTCTCCTCAGGCAAGGAAACAAAAGAAAAAATAAACAACTAGGACTACATCAAAATAAAAAGCTTTTGAACAGCAAAGCAAACCATCAACAAAATGAAAAGATAACCTATTAAATGGAAGAAGGTAATTGCCAATGATAATGGACTGGCCAAAAGGTTTGTTCAGTTTTTAAGTAAAAAAAAAATACATGTTTTTCATTTTCAACAATAACTTTATTGGACAACATATTCACCATTTTGTTCCACTACCTTCTGCCTTCTTTCAGACAACTTCATAATTCCACCTTCCCAAAACTTTTTATATTTTTGAACAAGGAACTGTTCCAGGTGCCTTTTGTAGTCTTCCAGGGAATTGAATTTTTTTATATTAAGAGAATATTATAAAGACTGAAATAAATGGAAATCTGAAGGTTCAATATCTGGTGAATATGGCAGATGAATCAGAAATTCCCAGCCAAGCTGTAACAGTTTTTGCCTGGTCTTCAAAGAAATGTGCAGTCTTGAATTATCCTGATGGAAGATTATGCATTTTCTGACTAATGCTGAGTGCTTTTCATGGAGTGTGGCTTTCAGTTGGTATAATTGGGAGCAGTACTTCTTGGAATTAATTGTCTGGTTTTCAGGAGGGAGTCATGATAGAGGACTCCCTTCCGATCCTACATATATGCAACATTACCTTCTTTGGATGAAGGCCAGCCTTTGGGGTGGTCGGTAGTGGTCCATTTCAGTTGCCCCATGATCTCTTGCATTCCACATTATTGTAAAGTATCCACTTTTCATCCCCCATCATAATTTGTTTTAAAAATGGAACATTTTCATTACATTTAAGTAGGGAACCACATGCAGAAATATGGTCAAGAAGGTTTTTTTCACTTAATTTACGTGGAACTCAAACATCAAAGTGATTAACATAACCAAACTGGTGCAAATGATTTTCAGTGCTTAATTTGGAAATTTTGAGTATGTAGGCTATCTCCCACAAGATATTATGTTGATTATTCTCAAATGATGTCTCAAATTGATCACTATCAGCTTTAACTATCTACCCAACCATGGAGAATCATCCAGCAAGAAATTGCCAGCATGAAACTTCACAAACCACTTTTGGCATGTTTGATCAGTTACAGCACCTTCTTCACTCTGCACAGATCTCTCTCTCTCTCTCTCTCTCTGTTTTTTTTTTTTTTTTGCATTTCAGTTGCATTTTTATCTTTCTTGAAATAATAAAGCATAATATGCCAAAAATGTTGCTTATTTTTTCCATCTTCAATATTAAAATGGCTACACAAAAATTCACTAATTTTGATTTTTTTAAATGCATGCTGATGTGACAGTTGTCACAATGCAATCTAACAAATTGTTCTGAATGAAGTTAAAGACAACTAAGTACTACTAGAGCCATCTTACAGAAAAAAATAAACAAATATCTTGGCCAACCCAATACATCTCATAAGGGGTTAATTTCCAAAATATAGAAAGAATTCATACTATTCATCACCAAAAAAAAAAAAACACAAAAAAAACTCCAGTTAAAAAGGCAAAGGACCTCAATAGACACTTCTCCAAAAAGGACATACTGATGGCCAATAGACATATAAAAAGATGATCACTGTCACAAATCATCAGGGAGATGCAAATTAAAACCACAATAAGATATCACTTCATATCTATCAGAATGGCTATCATCAATAAATCAACAAACAACAAGTGTTGGTGAGGATGTGGAAGAAAGGGAACCCTTGTGCCTCTTGGTAAGAATGCAGATTGGTGCAGGCGCTATGGAAAACAATATGGAGTTTCCTCAAATAATTAAAAATGGGACTGTTTTGCTTCCCAGCGATCCCACTTCTTGGTATTTATATGAAGAAACCATATAAAGCATATATGCTTTATAACCCTAAAGCATATATGCTCCCCTATGTTTATTCCATTATTATTTACAATAGCCAAGAAGTGGAAACAATCCAACTGTCCATGAATAGACAAGTGGGTAAAAACAAAACAAACAACTGGTTGTACATATATACAATGAAATATTATTCAGCCATAAAAAAGAATGAAATCCTACCATTTGTGGTAGCATGGATGGACCTAGAGGATATTATTCTTAGAAAAACAATTCAGGTAGAGAAAGGCAAATACTTTGTGATTTCACTTATGTGTGGAATCTGAAGAACAAAATAAACAAGCAAAATTGAAATAAACTCATTGACACAGAAAGCTGATTACCGGTTGCCAGAGGGGAGGGGTTTGGGAGGACTTGGTGCAAGAAGTGAAGGGATTAAGAACTACAAATTTTTAGTTACAAAACAGTCATGGGAATGTAAAGGACAACATATGGCATATAGTCAATAATATTGCAATAACTGTGTATGGTGCTAGGTGGGTACTCGAAATGTCATGGGGAACATTTTGTAAAGTTTATGATTGTCTAACCACTATGCTGTACACCTGAAACCAATATAAAATAATATTGAAAGTAAAATAAAATAGAAAATAAAGTGTATAATTAAAATAGAAAAAAAATGTTAAAAGTTTCTTTAGACAGAAAAAAATAGTTTAACTCAAAAACTTGAATATGCGTAAAGGAAGGAAGAGCACTGAAGAAGGAATAATAAAAGGTAAAACAAATTCTTTATTTATTTATTTTTAAATGTTCTAAAATATAATTACTTATTTAAAGTAATAATGTATTATCATATGGAGAAGTGAAGTGAATGATAGCGATGAGAAAAGGGATAAGAGGGAGAAATTGAAAATAATTTATAAGTTACCTGCATTAAATGTGAAGTGGTCTTTTGTGATTTGAAGATGGACTTAGAAAAATTAAAAATGTATACTGTATTCCACAGTGGCTGTACTAGTTTATACTCCTAGGAGAAGTGAATGAGGGTTATTTAAAATTATTCCACAACCTGTCCAAAAGTTATTACTTTATTGTTGTAACAGCCATTCTAACAGGTGTGAGGTGGTATCTCATGAAAGTTTTGATTTGCATTTCCTAATGACTAGTGAAGTTGAACATCTTTTTATATAGCTGTTGGCAATGTGTATGCTTTCTTGGGAGAAGTGTCTCCCTCTGTTCATTTTTATTTTCTTTATATTTTTTAAAGATTTTATTTATTTTATTTTTAGATAGAGGGGAGGGGTGGGAGAAAGAGAGGGAGAGGAACATCAATGTGTGGTTGCTTCTCGAGCCCCCTGTTGGGACCTGGCCTGTGCCCTGACTGGAGAATCGAACCGGCAACCCTTTGATTTGCAGGCCAATGCTCAGTCCACTGAGCTACACCAGCCAGGGCTCCCTCTGCTCATTTTGAAATGGATTGTTTGTTTCTTTGGTGTTGAGTTGTATGAGCTATTTTTATATTTTAAATATTAACTCCTTGCCAGAGTTGTTTGAAAATATCTTCTCCCATTCAGTTGGTTGCCTTTTTGTTTTGTTGATGGTTTCTTTTGCTGTGCATAGCTTTTTAATTTGATATAGTCCTATTGGTTTATTTTGACTTTTACTTTTCTAACTTGGGGTCAAATTAATAAAATCCTCTCTAAAACGAAGGTCCATAAGTTTAGTTCCTATGTATTCCTCCATGTAATGTATGGTTTCAAATCTTGTATTTGGGTCTTTGATCTATTTTAATTTTTGTGTATGGTGATAAATAGCAGTCTAGTTTCATTCCTTTGCATGTGTCTTTCTCATTTTCTCAGCATGAATTTTTAAAGAAGCTTTCTTTTCTCCATTGCATGATTTTGGCTTCTTTGCTGAAAATTATTTGCATATATATATATGGGTTTATTTCTGGGCTTTCAATATTGTTCCATTAATCTGTGTGTCTCTTGTGTGTGTTTTTTTCCTAATATCATACTGCTTTGATTATTGTCAATTTGTAGAATTATTTGAAGTCAGGGAGTATGGTACCTCCAAGTTTCCTTTTTCTTTTCAGTATTGCTTTTGTTATTCATGGTCTTTTGTGGTTCCATACAAATCTGATGATATTTTTCTATTTCTTTAAATATTCTATTGGCATTTTGATGAGAATTGCATTAAACCTGTATACTGTATTGGGTAATATGACCATTTTAACTATGTTGATTAATCCATGAACATAAAATATCTTTTCATTTCTTTATGTCTTCTTTAATCTCTTTTTAACAACACCTTACAGTTTTCAGAATATAGGAGTTTTGTTAAGTTTATTCCTAGGTATTTTATTATTTTTGTTGCAATTGCAAGAGGAATGGTTTTTCATTTCTTTTTCTGAGATTTCATTATTAATATATAGGAATGCAATGGATTTTTGTACATTAACTTTGTGTTTTGCATCTTTACTGTATTTGTTTACTGTTTCTAATAGTTTTTTGGTAGATTTTAGGGTTTTCTATATAAAGAATCATGTCATCTACAAAAAGTGATTTTACTTCTTCATTCCCAATTTCAATGCCTTTTATCTTTTTCTCTTGCCTGATTACTCATGCTAGGACTTTCAGTGCTTTGTTGAATAACAGTGGTAAAAGTGGTGGCACCCTGGTCTTGTTCTGATTTAGAGGAAAGGTTTTCAGTTTTTCAGCACTGAGTATGGTATTACCTGAGGGGTTGTCACATACGGCATTTGTTATGTTCAGGTATTTTCCTTCTATACCCATTTTATCGAGTGTTTTAATTATAAATGGATATTGTGTCTAGTCAAATGCTTTTTCTGAATCTATTAATATGATTATATAAGTTTTTAAAATGATATATCATATTGATCAATGTGCCTATATTGAACTATTATTGCACCCCTGGCATAACCCCTCTTGATTATGATGTATTATCTTTTTAAAGTATTGTTGCATTTGTTTTTTTTCTTTTTTAAAGTATATTTTATTGATTATGTTATTACAGTTGTCCCATTTTTTTCTCCCCTTTATTCCCCTCTGCCCTGCACCCTGCTCTCACCAGCATTCCCCACCCCCAAGTTCAAGTTCATGTCCGTGGGTCATACATAGAAGTTCTTTGGTTTCTCCATTTCTTATACTATTCTTAACTTCCCCCTATCTATTTTGTACCTACCATTTATGCTTCTTATTCCAGGTGCCCTTTCCCCCATTCTCTCCCCTCACCCTCCCCACTGATAATCCTCCATGTGATCTCCATTTCTGTGATTCTGTTCCTGTTCTAGGTGTTTGCTTAGTTTTTGTTTGTTTGTTTGTTTGTTTTTTAGGTTTAGTTGATAGTTGTGAGTTTGTTGTCATTTTACTGTTCATAGTTTTGATCTTCTTTTTGTTAGATAAGTCCCTTTAATATTTCATATAATAAGGGCTTGGTGATGATGAACTCCTTTAACTTTACCTTATCTGGGAAGCACTTTATCTGCTCTTCCATTCTAAATGATAGCTTTGCTGGATAGAGTAGTCTTGGATGTAGGTCCTTGCCTTTCATGACCTTGAATACTTCTTTCCAACCCCTTCTTACCTGTAAGGTTTCTTTTGAGAAATCAACTGATAGTCTTATGGGAACTCCTTTATAGGTAACTCTCTCCTTTTCTCTTGCTACTTTTAAGATTCTCTCCTTCTCTTTAATCTTGGGTAACTTAATTATGGTGTATCTGGTGTGTACTTCCTTGGATCCAGCTTCTTTGGGACTCTCTGAGCTTCCTGGACTTCCTGGAAGTCTATTTCCTTTGCTAGATTGGGGAAGTTCTCCTTCATTATTTGTTCAAATAAGTTTTCATTTTCTTGGTTTTCCTCTTCTCCTTCTGGTACCCCCATGACTTGGATGTTGGAATGTTTAAAGTTGTCCCAGAGGTTCCTAAGCCTCTCTTCAGTTTTTTTGAATTCTTATTTCTTCATTGTGTTCTGGTGGAATGTTTATTTCTTCCTTCTGCTCCAAATCATTGATTTGAGTCCTGGTTTCCTTCTCTTCACTGTTGGTTCCTTGTGTATTTTTTTTTATTTTACTTTGCATAGCTTTAACTTTTTCCTCTATTTTGCAACCATACACAACCATTTCTGTGAGCATCGTGATTACCAGGGTTCTGAACTTTGCATCTGATAGGTTGGCTATCTCTTCATCACTTAGTTATTTTTTTTTCTGGAGTTCTGATCTATTCTTTCATTTGAGCCATATTTCTTTCATTACTCCTGTTATGTTGTAAGGGGCGGAGCCTTAGGTATATTCCAGGTTGGAGCAAACTATTTTGCTGGTGTATTATGTGAGGTAGGGGTCAGAGTGGGAACAATGCCACTGGCTCAGCTCTTGGCTGGATTTCAGTCACTTCTTTCACTTCCCACAAGCAAATTGGGCCCCTCTGGTGATGAATCCCAGGTGGGTGGGTTTGTGTACATTCTAGAACCCTGAGGGTCTCTCCAATGACCTCTCCTATGAGACTGGAAGTTTCTCCCACCGCCACAACTTCTACAGATTTTTACAGCCAGAGATTTTGAGGCTTTCTTTTCCCATGCTGGAATCCTGGGTTGGGTGGTCTGTCTTGCTGCCCAGTTGTTCCTCCTGGTTTATCTGCATGCAAATGTGGGACCACCCAGGCCACCAGCCACTGCGTTGCCTTGCATTTTCTCCGCGCTGACTGCCCATCTCCACCCCACCTACCAATCTGGATGAATGTTTCCTCTTTCACTCATTGGTTGTTGGACTTCCATACAGTTCGATTTTCTGGCAGTTCTGGTTTTTTGTTTTTAAATTTGTTGTTGTCCTTTTTTTTTGGTTGTGCAAGGAGGCAAAGCATATCTACCTATGCCTTCATCTTGGCCAGAAGTGATGTATTGCTGCATCTGATTTGCTAATAATTTGTTTAGGATTTTTGAATCTTGATTCATCCGGGATATTGGTCTGCAGTTTTACTTATTCATTTATTTTTTGTTATTCTTGCTTGGTTTTGGTATCAGGGTACTGTCAGCCTCATAAAATAAGTTAGGAAGCATTGCCTTCTCTACAGTTTTTTGAAAGAGCTTGAGAAGAGTAGGTATTAAATCTCCTTTGTTTGGTAGAATTCACTAGTGAAACCATCTGGTCCTGGACTTTTTGAGAGGTTTTTGATGAATGTTTTAACTTCCTTACTGCTAATGACTCTATTTAGACTTTCCAGTTCTTCATGAAGAACTAGATTCAGTTTAGAAAGGTTATACATTTCTAAGAACTTGTTTCTTCTATGTTATTGAATTTGGTGATATAGTCTTTCATAGTGTTCTTGTATGGTCCTTTGTATTTTTGTGGTGTCTGTTATAACTTTTCCCCTTTCATTTCTGATTTTGAGTCTTTTCTCTTTTTTCCTAGATAGTTTCCTCACATTTTTTTATCTTTTCAAAGAACCAGCTTTTGTTGCATTAATTTTTTATATTGTCTTTTTGTTCTGTATTTATTTTAATTCTGCTCTAATTTTTATTATGTCCTTTTTTCTGCTGACTTTGGCCTGCATTTGGTCTTCTTTTTCTAGTTAAGATATAATATTAGGTTGTTTACTTGGGATTTTTCTTGTTGCTTACGATAGGACTGTAATGATATAAACTTCCTTCTTATTACAGCTCCTGCTGCATCCTAAAAGTTTTTATATGTAATATTGTCATTTTCATTTTTCCCTATTAATCTTTTTAAAAAATGTTTTTTAATCCTCACCTGAGTTCTTTTTTTTCATTGCTTTTTTAGAGAGAGAGGAAGGAAGAGAGGAAGGGAGAGAGGGATACATCAGTGTGACAGAAAAGTTTCAATTGGCTGCCTCCTGTATGGGCCTGGGCCAGGGGATCCTATGTGCCCAGGCCAGGGACTGAACCCATAACCCAGGTACGTGCCAGGACCAAGAATCAAACCTGCAACCTTTCACTTACAGGACTATGCTCCAACCAACTGAGCCACACTGGCCAGGGCTCTCTATGAATCTTTTGATTTCTTCTTTTATTTCTTCTTTGGCCCAGTTGTTCTTCTATAGCACATTGTTTAATCTCCAGATATGTGTGGTTTTTCCCACTTTCTTTTTGAAGTTGATCTCCAATTTCTAAGCATTGTGGTCAAAGAACATACTTGATATAAGTTTAACCTTCTTAAATTTTTTGAGACTAGTTTTATGTTACAGCATATAGTCCATTCTTGAGGATGTTTCATATCCACTAGAGAAGAATGTATTCTCTGGTGTTCTGCAATGAAAGGTTCCGTAAATGTCAATTATGTCTATTTGGTCTGTTGTGTCATTTCAGGTTGATAATTTCTTATTTATTTTGTGTTTGGATTATCTAGCTACAGCAGTCATTGGGGTACTTAGGTCCCCTAATAGAACTGTGTTTTTGTCAGTTTCTCCCTTTAGTTTTGCTAGTATTTGCTTTATGTATTTTGGTGTTTGCCATCTGGGTGTGTATATATTGATAAATGCTGTGTCTTCTTGATGTTGTGTCTCCTTATCATGATAAAGTATTCATTTGTCTCTTGTTACATTTTTTATATTGAAACCTATTTTGTCAAATATAAGTAAAGCTACACTCACTTTTCTCTGGATGCTATTTTCTTGGAGAATCAGTTTCCACTCTTTCACTTTGAGTCTATATTTGTCCTTGCAGCTGGGATGTGTCTCCCGAAGGCAGAATATGGTTGGGTTTTGTTTTTCAGTCTGCTACTCTGTGCCTTTTTATTGATGGGTTTGGTCCATTTATGTTTTGGGTGATTATTAATGTATGAGGTTTTCCTATGGTCGTTTTATCTTTTGTTTTCCTGTAGCTCTGTGCCTCCATTGTTTCTTTTTCCATATGTTTCTATCTCTTGTTTTAGTTTAGTGGTGTTGTATAATTTTTCCTTTGTTTCTCCCTTTTTTTAAAGTTATGTGTCTCAGTTCTAGATTTTGTGTGTGTGTCTAGTTAGGTTTATACAAAAGAAAGTTTCATATACACAGTAGTCCTTTTCACCTGAATGAATCTTATCATTATTCCCTTTTGAAAATTCAGACCTTTATCCCATTCCATTTTGTGTTTTTGATGTCACAAATGATTCCAATTTATGGTGTGTGTTCATTTCCAAATTGTACTAACTATTGCCACCTTCTGTCTTTTAAATGTTTTTACTTCTTTTAAACTTTATGCTATATTTAAGTATATAATACCCTATTCCGAAAAAGGGTTGCAATTTCTCGCTTCTGTTTGTTGGTCCTCTTACTCATAGTTTTGTATCCTTTTGTCTTTTTGTCTCAGGTAGAATAACACCATTGAGTATTTCCTGCAATGAAAGTCTTCTGGTGGTAAATTTCCTCAGCTTCTGTATGTCTGAAAAAGTCTTTATTTCTCCTTAATATCAAAAAGATAACTTTGCTGTATGTATAATTCTTGGCTGTTTAATTTCCCTCTTTCAATAGTTCAAATATTTAATTCTACTATCTCCTAGCTTGTAGGGTTTCTGCTTAAAAATATGATGATAATCTAATGGGAGTTCCTTTATAGATTACTGTCTTCTTCTTGGATTCCTTGATAATTTTTTCTTTATCATTAATTTTTTAGTTTTAATATAATGTTCAGTAGAGAAGGCCTTTTTGGACTGAGGTAATTAGGTGTTCTGTTTGCTTCTTGGATTTGAGGATCCAGTTCTTTCTATAGTTTTGGTAAATTCTCATCAACTATTTCTTTGAATATGCTCTCTGTTTCCTTCTCTTTCTCTTCTCCTTCCCAAATACCCATTATTCTTACATTGCTTTTTCTGATGGAGTCAAAGAGTTCTTGTAGAGTTCTTAGATTTTCTTTTAAACTCTCAAGTTTCTCTCTTTTTCCATCGGTATCATCTCTAGATTTCTATCATCAACATCACTAATTCTTTCCTCTATCTGGTCAGCTCTTTCTCCCAAGCTTGTTAGTTCATTCTTCATCTCTTTTGTTAAGTTCTTCGTCTTCAGAATTTGTATTTGGTTCTTTTTAAAGCTTCAGTCTTTTTGATAAAGTACTCCTTTTGTTCATTGATTTTATTTCTGAGTTCATTAAACTGCCTATTGGTGTTTTCTTGTATCTCACTGAGTTTTTTCAAAACTGCAATCTTGAGCTCTCTGTCATTTATATTATGTATTTCCATACCTTTAGGATTTTTCTGGATATTTTTGTCATTTTCTTTCTGAGTTGCCTCATTACCTTGGCTATTCATGGTATCTGATGGGTTATTTCTCAGCCTAGGCGTCAGTGGGAATGAAATCTGCCTTTTTTTTTTTTTGGTATAGTACTTTTCTATTTAGTAGGTTGATAAGAAATCTTTCTTTTGTTTTTGAGTTGGTGACATTGAAGCACAAGTTTTTTCTAGTTTCTCTTGTGCTGCTCTGGCTTCTCAGGTCTCTGCTGGGTGGGGGAAAATGTCCTGATTCCCCTGGGCAGGTAGGCATCTCCTTTCTGACTAGGTTGCCTTGGTCTCTAGGCACCACCCTAGTGGGGTTCTGTGTGGGCAATGGGGTCAGAGCCTGCAAAATTCTAGTACTGTCCCCTGCAACCAGCCACTGCCAGCAGCACTGCATTGCAGGAGGTGTCCTTGGTGGTCCCCGCTGGGCTCAGCTGAGATTGGTGGGCATGGGGTGAGTTGGGAGAGGCTGGCTGGTGCATTTGTGATCTTGTTCTCCTCCCAGTAATGAATGACAACTACCAGGCCTTAGCTGCCTCATCTCCATAACTCCATCTTGCCACACTAGGAGTAGCATGCATCTGTCACTCAGGAAAAAAAAAAATGCTTCTGCCTCTCCAGTACTCAGGGCTGCCAATAATATGCTTTGTAGCCTGGCACTCACTACTATGCCCTCTTCTGAGGTCCGCTGTTACCTCTGGGAGAGTGAGTAGAGGCAGCCATGCTTGGTGGCTGTGTTTTTCTACCAGGCAATGGCAGCCACCAGACAACTGAGGCAGAACCTCTGTGCTCCATCTTTGCCCCTGTCACTGCATTCAGCCCCAGCACAAAGCAACCACTTAGGCAGGAATGCTCACTGTATCTCTCTACTCCTCAGGGCTGCAGGGAGTGCAGGCATTGTTCCCCTCTACCGAGACCTGCAGTGAGCTCCTGGATGTTTCCATGGCACCCATCTCTGCTCTTCTCCCTTCCCTCCCCAGATTTGCCTGCCTTCCGTGATTTCAATGTGTGGATCTCTCAGCTATGTTTATGTGTTGAACGGGGAATCTTTTTTTGAATTATAGATGTTCAATTTGTTGTAACTTCAATGGGTAAGACCAGGGGAACCTCTCACATCACCGTTCTTCTGAAATAAATTTGTTTTATTACTTCTGGAAGATATAATTTATTTAGTGAAAGTCCTTAGAAGACCTGATTTAGTAAATATAAAAATTTAATTATATTTTTGTAAGAATGGATACAAACATAATACAAAAGACATATACACAAATGAATTATTGTTTCTTTCAAAGTAGTCATGTCAGAAAGTTATGGGTTCATTGTAACATTACTGTTTCTTAAAATATATTTAGATTGCTAATTTGGAAATTATCTCCAGAGCTAATTTATAAGTTTGAAGAATATAAGTCCTATTTATTTATTAGCTTCTCGTGTCTTTACTAGTCTCCACTTTTTTCCTCCCTCCCTCCTTCTCTCCTCATTCTCCTTTGTCCCTTTCTTTATCAATTCTTGAAAATAGTATTATTCCTCCACCTTGCAAGACATACACATTAAAGACAGGAATTCATCACAGCTACTAGGCAGATGGTAGCTAGAGCTGGGAACTTCCAATGGCAGCCCCCTAAAAATTTGTCCTTGACCCTGATATCCAGGAGGCTGCCTTCCCAGGTCTACTAGTTCAACTCTTTAACCATTTTTTTAAACTTTTTATTTGGCTTCAGTTAGCTAAAGTTGGTCTTAGCAGCTTGTAGCCATCAGATTGTAATGAAACAACTAGCTTACTAGCCAAATTTGACTTAATTTGATTGGTGAGAAGACTTAGGGCCAGGGAGGAAAAATGATTTGCCTAAGGACACATGGCTGTTCCACAGCAGAAATGGATTTAGAAATCAGAATTAATTATTCCAGCTCAGAGATCTTTCTCTTATATCACACTGTCTCTTACATTTAACAACCCTCCCCAGATGTAGCCAACCACTGTACACAAAGATGTTCCCATACATGCGCTCCATGATTTAATTCAGCCTTTTGGAAGTGAGGAAAAGGAAAAAATCTGAAAAAGGATTAGAGGAATAAGTACCAGATGAGATGGCAAGTTTATGAAATGCAATGCTACTGAGGACTTCTCATCTACCAGGCAAAGGTGACAAAGTACCAATCATTGCTCTGGAAACCCATCTCTTATTTTCTAGACTGTTCCCAATCTCTGTCTTCCTAAGGAATATAACTGGCTTTAAATTTATATTAATTATCAATATAATGCATGCACCTGATAAAAAGTTCAAACTATGGAAAGCAAACTGTTTTTACAACTCTAACACTCCAACATTAGTCTCTACAACTGCTTCTTCTAGGCCTACCTTTGAACCTTCCTCTTAATGGTCCATGCCACACTGTTCTATACAAACGTTTATGGAGAATTCTTGGAAAGAGTGTTTCTGAAAAGTAGGGTGGTTGGGAGCTTGATAGGAATGGACTGAGGGGGGAATGACAGGTAAGGAAAACCTTTCAAACAGTTGGTTATAGGGGACAGCAAAATCAGAAGGAATAGAGAAAATAGCTATAATTTTTTAAGCAAAAATTTTAGATGATTTCCTTCCTTTTCTTTTTCTACCAGGAAGGACCTATTTGGGAGAACATAGATTTATTTATCTTCCTGTGCCTTGTAAGTTATTTAATATCCAAGTTACAGTGGAAATAAAAAGAATATTCAGGTAATTTGACTAAATGTACTCAATTTAAAAAAATTATGCTTGCGTCCTCAAAGACATTTTACTGAATCCCATCTGACTGTAGAGAGTGGCCTCAAATTCTCTTTTCCAAGGAAGATACATGTTGAATGTAGACAAAGGACTTGCCTGTTTCCATTATATCTACTTCGCTGTCATGTAGTGACAGTTCTAAGTAATGCAAAGAAGTGTCAGAAGCCTAGCATCCAGAACGAGAAGACTTGAATGGCCAAGTATTTTTTATTTGTCCATGCAGTGCCCTCATTGAGCTGGAGTGTTTCTGATTAAGTCTAGAGATTTAATCTACTGACATGCGGCTATGGTAACACTTACCGTACTCAATGGCACATATTAAAAAACATGTTTCTGGATCCTGTACAAAGCAGGAAAGCAGGTCCCTGAAAATGACAAGTGTGGTCCAATTTTAGTTCAAGCAAAATCCATGAGGACATCACCAAAAATAAACCCATCATTGAACAGGTACGTGATATGTTTATATTACAGACAAATGTCTTACAGTGAGAGGAAAAGTATTTTCTGTAAAAAATGTGCTGCCCTGTGTGTATATTATTTCCTATTTTGGGTATTGTGTCTTTGAGACCAATACCTAGAAACATAATTTCTAGGTCAAAGGTAATTGCATATATACGACTGCTAGATATTGCCAAATTACCTTCTGTAGGGGTTCTGGCATTTTGTATTCCCATCAAAATTGTGTGAGTTTGACCAATTCCCCACAGCCATGCTAACTAACTAGGGCTGACACTTGTGAATGGTACCAATCTGGTAGGTATGAAAACATAGATTCTTATAGTTTGTTTCTCATTATTGTTTGAGTCAAAGTCTAGTCAGGAAAAAATAAACCGCAGACCAATTATTTTAATAGAGTTAACAAAATACAGGTAAAATGTTAAACACAAATTGGTGGACTAACAGGCAAAACAAAAAAAAACCATGGGATAACAGAGAGACAGGAAGTCTAATCACCTATATTAAAATTCTTCATATTTGGAAAACATAGAGTGACTTTGGTTTTCTAACTGAACTCTAACTTCTTTTTGTGTCTGCCCACAAATCATCATACTGCCCCCTCTAACCAACCTGCTCAAATTCTGACATTCAGTCTTTTAATCACACTGAATAGATAGGCTTCTTATATCTTAGGTAACCTTTTTAGGTTGCCTTAAACATAAGGATATAGCTGGGGGGCACGGTTCTCATTGGAATATGAGAAAGATATTGATTTCACATGCTTTGTTTAAATCAGCATGCCTATCCCAAGTTCCTAAATTTTTAAAAATTTGTGCCTGGCACAGTCAAGGCTGAGAACAGGAAGCTTGTCAAGCTTGTCATCAATGGAAAGTCCAATTCCATCTTCTAGAAGCAAGATCCCACCAGCATCAAACGGGGTGATGCTAGTGCTGAATAGGCTGTGGAGTCACTGGTGTCTTTGCTACCATGGAGGAGGCTGAGGCTCACTGGAAGGGTGGAACCAAGAGGGTCATCCTCTCTGCTCCTTCTACGGATGCCCCTGTGTTTGTGCTGGGTGTGAACCATGACAAGTATGACAACTCCATGAAGATTGTCAGCAATGCCTCCCGTACCACCAACTGCTTGGCACCCCTGGCCAAGGTCATCCATGACAACTTTGGCATTGTGGAGGGACTCATGACCACAGTCCATGCCACCACTGCCACACAGACTGTGGATGGCTCCTCTGGGAAGCTGTGACATGATGGCTAAGGGGCTGCCCAAAATACCGTCCCTGCTTCTACTGGTGCTTCCAAGGCTGTGGGCAAGGTCATCCCTGAATTGAATGGGAAACTCATGGGCATGGCCTTCTGTGTCTCCACCCTCAATGTGTTGGTTGTGGATCTGACCTATCACCTGTAGAAAGCTGCCAAATATGATGACATCAAAAAGATAGTGAAGCAGGTATCAGAAGGCCCCTTTAAGGGCATCCTGGGCTATACCGAGGACCAGGTTGTCTCCTGTGACTTTAACAATGACACCCACTCCTCCACCTTTGATGCCAGGACTGGCATTGCCCTCAATGACCACTTCGTCAAGCTCATTTCCTGGTTTCACAATGAATTTGGCTACAGCAACAGGGTGGTGGGCCTTATGGTTCATGTGGGCTCCAAGGAGTAGGAGCCCCCTGGACCACCGGCACTAGTGACAGGATAAGAAGCCCTCAGCTGCTGGGGAGTCCTTGCCCCAAATTGATCCCCCAATACACTGAGAATCTACTGATCTCTAGTTCCCATCCTAGACCCCCTGAAGAGCGGGGGGCTTTAGAGAGCCCTACCTTGTCATGCACCATCAATAAAGTTCACTGTACCCCCCCCCCAAAAAAAAAAATTTGCACCTGAGAGATCTCTTGACAAATTAGGAGGCAGAGTAGTACACTCCACAAGCTGTTATGATCTTGGCCCAATTTCAGAGAGAAAATGGAAAACAACCCTGCTGGGACTTTGGTCTTGGGCTTCTGACCTCCAAAACTGTGAGAAATAAATGCCTTCTGTTTAAGTCTGTGGAATCCTGTTTGGCAGCCCAACCAGACTAATACAATTATCTAATGTATGTAAAGCACGTATCACAAAATGGTGCAAATATTAATTTCCTTCAGTATCTTCCACATTTCAGACACAAATATTAGATTTCCTGTTACACTTTTCCATCCACATACTATCACAAGCATCTCAAGATCAGTATTTTCTAAGGCAAATTACTCATCTTCTCTCCCAAACTTCCCAGTCACATAGGTTACAAACCTTTATTGTTGTATTTCCTTTCTTGTTTGCACTTAAAATCTGATGTCTTTGGGTCTGTCCATTGTGTCACCACAGTATCTCTTCTGTTCCTCCTCTGTACTCCCAACTCAAGAACCTTACTTTAAAAATTTCTTCCCACTTGGATATTCTAATTGTGCTCTTGACTCTCAGTGACAGCAAGTGGTCTCCTTAATCCAAGTCTTTACCTTTCAAAAAATGTAGAAAATAGTCTCTCCAAATTACCGACTTAAAATCTCTTCCAAAAACTTCATCAACTTTCCAAATTTGGCAGATCTGGAATTGTTTGGTCATAAACTTGATATTTTTTAAAAATGTGTGTGAAAAGGCTTGTAATGTCCTGAAAATGCTCCAGGTATGATTTTAGAGAAAAACCGAGTTCGAGGCCATTTAAAAGTTGGAAATGACATTAGTTTTCTAAAATTATATACACTCTATATATTTTAGAATTCACAGAACATAAAAGAAGAATTGGGTCACTGAAAAATAATCATCCGGTTTAGGGGAAGGTGAGGTAAGTGGTTTTCCAGGTTCCTTCAGACCATGAGAATCACTGATTCCTTAAAGTTTGGTGTTATTTTATACATCTGTTCTTTCATTAATTACTTCATTCATTTGACAAATATGTACCATGTGCAAGGCCAAAGAATGAATTATTCAATGAGCAAAGATCTCCAAGAGAGTAGAAAATATTGAAGAGGGAGAAAGGTAGCAGATGGGGGATGAAAAGTTCTAGGTGGAACTCTCCTGCTAGGTAAGCATGGTAGCTGACAGCCAGGCTGGGAACTTTCTAGAACTATTTATCTCTTTCTCTAACCTTCTTTGGGTGCTTCTTCCCTCTTGGCCTTTTTCCATTAAAACTTTCAGTTGAATGACTACTATAAGCCGAGAGCTCACATTCTAGTAGGAGAGAGGGGGGATGAGAGGCTGAAACATGAATCATTACAATTCAGTTCAAAGGAAGAACATCTAAGGAAGGTTCAAGGCCAGCTTCCTGGAGGTCTAAGTCAGAACATAGGTCAAAGCAGAAATAAGCAAAGTTACAGAGCAGTTTGGAGTTATTGTCATTTGGTGTGAAGCAGAGAATGAAAGGATATAAGACTTGAGCCCCAAGGCCTGAGATGAAACCCTGTAGGTCTAATTAGCTAAGTGGGTCTATTCTGGGGTCGTTTTTCTTCTATCAATATGGTTCTCACTGGATCATCACCTTTAACCTGTGCACTAAAAACCTTCATGCATCCAATCTGTTTCACTTTAAAGACTGATATTTATGGCTTTCCCGGAGGCCCATTCCAGCCTTATCTCCCACAATACTCTTAGATGAAACTGGAATGCCAATAAGACAGCTACATGCTGCTCTCTGAGGTGATTCTGTGCTTTGCAGCTTACACTGCATCATATATTTCTGCCTCTCCCCTTCTTGCTCCCTGCTGCCCACCACCTCCACCTCTTCCACCCCTCACCCTGCACAGTTATACACAGAGCCTTTACATACTTAAAAATCTAGTCCAGGTGTGGCAAGCTGATAAGAAGGGTTATGACTTTTAAAATCTGGATTTCTCATGTCTCTTGAAAAATTAGAAGAGCTGGCATACGTGGGTCTGAATCTCTGCATGGCAAAAACTGGCTGAAACTGAGTCAGATTTTCATTTTAAATGGGCAGGTGCATTCCAGTTTACAATACTTATTTCACTCATTTACATTAGCTGCCTGGTTTCTCCAAACTTTTGGGTTTGTATTCCCTAACCTAGTGTTAAATATTATCCCTTTAAAAATTTTATTATTTTATTTTGTAATCCTCACCTGAGGATATGTTTATTGATTTGAGAGAGAGAGAGAGAGAGAGAGAGAGAGAGAGAGAGTGACATTGATCAGTTGCTCCATGTACATGCCCCAACCGGGTATAGAACCCACAACCCAGGTAAAATATCATCCCTTTAAAGGTCCCTTCCTTCTTTTCTGTACCACATGCTGTTATCCCAATTTGAAAGGCAATTACACTGTGTATTCATCACATTTTCATGTTTCTTTGAATGTGATTTACCTTTTCTACCAGTTTTTTTACATACGTAGCAGCGCTCAACAGATATTAATGTCCTCAACAAAATGAAATTACCTCCCTAACATGGGGAATAAATACTGAGTTCATGGCTATGTACTTCTATATTTAAGAGGTTCTCCTATTACCTGTCAAAAAATTCACACAGGTTCTTAAATTTCTCTTAGAAACATATTAGATGGTTCTTGCCCTTTATAGGTATCTTTTTCTCTCTAAAAATCCTGACTCAGCAAAAACAAACCAATAAACTCTCACCTCTTAGTACTTTTGCCAATAACGATTTCAGATTTGATTCAATAGCTTGTCTGTCTCTGAAGACCTAAGCTAATCAGTAAATTCTAAACAATGTCCCAGACTCTCTGCTAAGCTCTCTACCTGCATTGCCATTTAATTTCCTCCACAGCTCAACTGTCTTATCCAATTTAGTCAAGAAAATTCAAATTGCTCAGTTGCTAGGTAGCCAAGATGTAAACCCAAGTAGGTTGATCCCAGGACCGAAAGTCTTCATCATTAAATCCTGCCTATCATCAAAGATTAGTATTATGTAAGTATCTGGGCACATCACTACTCTCAGTAATGGGTTGTAGCAGTGTTTTTCAGAGGGTGTCCTGGACTAGCATTATCACCATCACCTGGGAGCTTGTTAGAAACGTAATTTTTTGGCTACTGCCTAGACCTACTAAATTAGCAATTGTGGGAGTGGACCCAGAAATCAATAGTTTAACAAGCCCTCCAGGTGATTCTGATGCACAATGAAATTGAGAATCACTTGGTCAGAGGTCCCTCCTATGTACTCTCATAGTATCATTTGCTTTACTTATTTACATAGTTTTCCAGTTCCTCTACTTAATTACCCATTTTACGTAAGTTCCTTTAAACTGAGGCTGTCTGGATCAGTTTTATTTCTATCACATTTATGAGATAATTGAATGAATAAAAGAATATGGAAGCCAAGGATTTTTAACAACCCACCTTACTCATTGGTATAGGACAGAAGAAATTTCAGCAGCACAATGGCTTTGGAGCTTCCCTCCCCCTGCTCAATAAAACACCCAGATTGTCTAAGAAAGGAGCCAGAGGAGTAAAGGAATTCAACTTAGTAAACCTGAGTTATGGTGGAAATTCAGCACAACATTAAGGGGCAGTGTATTTTCATACAAGAGTATATCAAAGCAGCAGTCCTTATGACTCACTTTTTACCATTACTCAATTTCTAGCAGTGGAACATTTTAATTCATTCATTAATTTAAAGCAGCTGTAATTGTTTTATTCTCCCCTAAGGTGCTCCAAGGGGAGTATAAGGCTGCAGTGACACACGTTGTTATCACAAAAGGCTACCACACATGTACTGACCTATTTGCTCCCAGTTTTGACTCTAAAAAGAAATGCAAACCACAAACTGGAAATACATCAAAATCTGAAAGTATTTGCTTCATTTTTATAGACAACAGAGAAAAAGTCTATTAGGATAAAAATGTAAACTATAAAATCTAACAATACACAGGTCTTTCTGTAGCAGGACCCCGTGGCTGATGTCAAAATTGCAAAACTCATTATATTTAAGAAAGTGGTATTAGTCCCAGTCAGAAGTTACTCCCAGCTAATAAAACTGCTACAACTGCCACTGATGGTATATCCTCGAAATGGCCCCATAGCCACATCCCTGCTTCAAAGTGACCTGGTTGTGATTAATAGGACACTTGCTAAGCAGTCAAAGATCAAATCTTCTGTAAAAGATAACTGCAATTACCTCATATAAAACACTTTGTAGATATCCTGCTTGATGAAACTGCTGCTAGCAAGGCCATGTTCTGTGACCCTGCCCTAAGAACAAGGCCTGGAGGCAGGAAAAGTTCAACTCTGAGGGAATCAAAACTAGGCGAAACAAGTGACTCTCCCAAAGCTGTGATTTTAGATGTTGTCTAAATCATTAAAACAATTTTCCAGGAGAAAAATAAACAGGAGGTGGTATAGTATGCAAAATATTCCATTTATTTTTATGAATAACTGTCATTTGTACACCAGCAACTGACATGATTATAAAAGATACAAAAAAATTAGAAGAATGTTAGCATTCAACAGAACTAGAATCTGAGCTGAAGGCTGCTGATCAGAGTGTCTGACACTTAGCACAGTTCTGATGGTAGCTGAGAAATGTTTGCTAGACTGTTAATAATTCATATAACTCAGCAAAGTTTTAACTTCGATTTCAGAATCTACACATTAAGCTACAATGCACTGACATTTGCATTAAATAACTTTTGCTGTTGACAGGAAGGTATGTAAATTGTAATTTTTTAAGTAGCAAGTTGAGATTATTTTGGTAAAATATGGTTTAACTATTTACTCTTGCAGATCTAAAATGCTACCTGTTTGTCAGAGCACAAGAAAATGCCAAAAGAAGTCCAAAGGCATAGGGATGTGTCAATATAAATCTACCCCAACCTCTGGAAAACAACTGACACTTTGTAAAACTGCCTGAAAGAAGTGCTAGGAGGAAAAAGAGACTTGTGGTCTAATGCAGTTTTCACTTTGACTTCTAGTGTATATCTTACTAAGAATTTGGAGAAAAACAGGAAAATTCTATTCCTTTAATAACTGTCTATAAGAAGGAAACAAAAGAAAGTTCATATAGAGTGATAGGCCTTGTTAATTAAGAGTCTGTGAACATGAATACATTTTAATATAGTGAATATTAAGTCACACAAACCAGATTAATATAAAAGTTTACAATCATAAAACCTCCTTATCTATTACAGAACTTCAAAAGCAATGGGATTAACTTCATTTTCCTTTTAATTACTCATTCAACAGAAAGTCTTAAAACTGAGTAGTCATTGAAATTCCTACATTTTTACAAGTCATTAAAACATGATTGTTTTTATCAAAATGCAGAAAGCACTTTCAAGTGAGGTCAAGGGTCTTATAGTCTCTCAAAACATTTTCAGTTCTTTGTACTCTAGATTATGTCAAATGAGAGGACAGTTGGACTCATGTAATTTCTTTCCACCCAATGTCATTAAACTCCCAGTGTTTCCATGCTAGGGAAGGATATAATATTTAAGTGCTCTATTAAAAAGTATCTCTAGTTCTAAAAGAGTTTTGTTTTGTTTTTTTTCCCCTCTCCTTCACAGGGCTGAAACAGTGCCTCTTATTTAGCGAATACCGGCCACTGACTTCCTTCTTGTACCAGCTTTCCAAGATGATACTAAGTGAGGTTTTGATCTAATATTTTTGGCTGGAGTTTTGCGTGGCTTCTTTTCTTTGTGCACCTTCATGTGCTGCCTAAGATGAGAGCTCTGGCTGAAGCATTTGCCACATTCACTGCACTGGTAGGGCTTCTCCCCTGTGTGGGTTCTCTGATGTTGAATAAGGTGGGAACTCTGGCTGAAACATCGGCCACATTCATCACACTGATAGGGTTTTTCTCCAGTATGAATTCTCTGGTGCTGAATGAGGTTTGAGCTCTGTTTAAACCTTTCTCCACACTCATCACATTTATAGGGCTTTTCCCCAGTATGGATCCGTCGATGCTGAATGAGATTAGAGCTCTGAAAGAAACTTTTCCCACAATCAGCACATTTATGGGATTTCTTTCCAGTATGGATCTTCTGATGTTGAAAGAGTGTTGAGCTCTGACTAAAACTTTTTTCACATTCAGTACATTTATAGGGCTTCTCATCCAAGCTTCTTCTTAGTCTACTCAAGCTTGAGTCGAACCGAACAGTCATTCCCCATTTCTGCCGCTGCCGGCCTATTTTGCGCTGGTTCTCAGAGGTCCTTCCTTGGCTTGAGCTCCGAGAAATGCCTCCCTTAAGTTTTCCTAACCGCATATTGAAGAGCCAAATGTACTCTTAAAGTCTACTCTCTTCTTCTGAACTAATGCTTCTCTTCCTAGAGCTACATAGCTCAGAATTTTCTGGGTATAGAAGAAAAAACAAAAACAAATTACGGATGATGTTAATAGTTCAACTCTGTATCTCTACAGGCCGTTAAAAATGTATTCAATACATATGAAAACAAAAACAATTCTGGGGAAAAATACTTACAAAATAATTCTAATAATTCCAGAGTTTAAACTTGGTATTACCAAATAAATATGTTTTAATATTTACTCTCATGTTAAACTTCAGCTCACTGGTGACTAATTAAGGAGTCAAAATTAGAAAGAAATGACAAATCATACTACTTCATTAAATATTTGTTTATCCTCATTTGTTTAGCCATTCTACTTTCACAGCTATAAATAACAACTTAGCTTTAACTTTTAGCATGAATTTTTTGAAAGTAGGCACTACTTTATAAGGAGTGGTAAGTTTCTGTGAGTTGATTCAATAAATGCTGGATGAGAAAAACATCCATGAGGAGATGTTTTATTATTACTTTTTCTAGATTTGAATGACCAAAGAGGATAATTCTTTGAAAATTTGAAACAAGATTGTTTTTTGAAAGAGAAAAAAAAATTTTTAAGAAGTTTTATAGGATAGTGAAATGAAATTGAGGAAAAAGGGTGGTAAGTAGAACATAAAAAAAGGAGGAGAAGGAGAAGGTTTACATGAAGGTTTACATTTAGAATTCCATAGGAATGGAATTTTTAAAATATCCAAATGCAAAAATTCAAAATTTTAAAAATACTAATTTCACTTACACATAAGGTTATTTAAAATAATGGCCATAAACAGCCACAAACTTCAAATAGGTGAAAATGTAAGAGGAGCTAGGCTGCAAAAGTAATAAAATTATTCTATTTTCCACATCATATGTCAGGAAATAGACTTTAAAAATGGGAATAATTACCCCGGGTCTCTGCAAACAAGTTTCTACAGCAGATAACTGAAAACACAAATGACATCATTGTTCTACCGTTCCTTCATCTAATTGTATAACTGAGACTTCAAGCTTGATAGTGTTGAGGAATTTATCTGGATATTTAATAATTATATCTGCTGCAATTATGGTAAGTATCAGAAAGAGCAAACTGCATACAAAACAAAATTATAGCGCTATCACTACTCATTCTTCAACCTTAGTAAATATTTATAGAACATCCATTATAAGGAGACAAATGTTAGGTTCATGGTGTTAGAGTTAAAAAAAATAGCATTAAGAATAATTATATATTTAAAAAAACACACTAATACGATGGAAGTCATATTGATGGGAAACTCAGAGACTACTATCTATCCACCTAGAACTCTACAGATGAGGAAATCATACTGACGGGTAGCTTGCATCGCAGACACCGTGCTATCTCTCCTATTTGACTCTCACAGCAGCTTTATGCGACTATCTCCATCCTAGCAGCCTGACCCCTGGGCCTATCCGCTCGGAGGCAGAACCGATGTGCAGCCACTCTTCCAACGCCAAGTTCAGCAATCGGACTGGTGAGCCGCATCATTCCACTCAAGCGCGGGTTTTAAGGTAAGCTTGAATGATGGGAACCGCTAGTCGTGGGAACAAGGGTAACGGGAATGTGTCTGTTTTTCACACATTAAATTAAAATGCCAATAAAGCGGCTACGTCAAAAGGGGTTATGAGTTTAAATGGTCAATATTTGTAAATGCCTCAGAACAGCCCTGTGCTCCCCAAACATCTGTTCAATGTTTTGGTCCCCAGACACGCAGCACGACGAGTCATAAGGTCCGGGGTCGCTCGCCTCTGGCCCCAACTGCTGGGCTCCCGTTAAGGCCTCCGGCAGCTGCTCCTCACACGCCGGGCCCGCCCGCTTTTTCCGCTCCCCCACCCAACGCCCTCCGGAGGCTCGGGGAGCCGAGGCCGAGGTCGCGACTCCGACAGCCGGGACTACGCCGCCCTGCTGCCGCCAGCTTGCGCCGTGCGGCTGCTGAGCACACGTCTGCACCCCTGGGCCTACTCACCATGCCCAGCCACACACAGCCGTCACTGCCTCACTGGGCGTCCCAGCCCCTAGTCACCGGAAGTAAGGGCCCAGCCGATTGTCCGGGCCGCCGCAGCCGCTCTAGGAACGTGGCGGAGCGACCCTCTATGGTCCTAGTCCACCGGAAAGAAGAAACTGTTCTAGCTCTTTTCTCCTCGCGCTCCCGGGAAGGCGTCCTGTGGCCCCTCCCTCTGTGGCCGGCGAACCGCTGCCAGCCTGGTATCTGTCAGCGCTGTGGACCGAAACAGCAGCCTGCACAACTCGAGATTTCTTTACGGAAATATTGAACACTTACTAATTTTAAGGGGCTTCTTTTGGAGAGCCTAAACTATTCCTGATCATTTTCATGAGTCGCCTTATTTCACTATAACCAAAAAGCCTCTGCAAGACCGCAATGATCATACTCATTTTTCACATCAGGAAATCGAGGCTTAGAAGAAACTTGCTAAAGTTTAGTGTGCGGGTGGATGACCAAGAATTGGAACAGGTCTTTTCCTGAAGTCTCTTTATTTTCAACACACCCCCTGCAGAATTCTCCTTCTCAGCCAAGCTGGCCAGTGCTGGATCATCTGATCCCTCTGCTAGTACCCTCATTTCCCTGCCAACTCCTCCAGTCCAATGGCTTCAGATATCATCCATATGTAGTGAAGACCCCTGAACTGGTAACTCCAGTTCCACCCTGACATGCAATTATTATTGAACTCCAGACTTGTATATCCTGTCGATTACAGCGCTATTTGCATGTATGATGGATGTTGCAAGCTTAACATACCCTTGAATGAATTTATGATACTTACCTATCCTATAACTTCAACAGTCTTCATCCCAGCAACCAATGGCAACTCCACCTTTTCAGTTGCTCACGCCCAAAATCTTGATGTCATTGTTACCTCTTTTTCATGCAAAATCCAAATCCAGTCCAATCCATTGAAATTCTGTTGGCTTTATCTTCAAAATATGTCCAGAATCAAGCCAGCTTCACCTCCACTGCTATCAACTCCAGCAAGCTGCTGTCATCTCCTGTCTGGATTATTGCAATGGCTTCCTCACTGGTCTCCCCAAAGTCTACTCACAGCCCCAGGGTGATCCTCTTAAAACCCAAGTCAGATTGTGACATTAATTTTGTCCAAAACTTCTATAGGTTTCCCATGTCATTAGAACAAAAGCCCATGGCCTCACAGTGTCACACAAAGCTGTCACGGTCTGTTTCTTATTCTTTGTTGTGCCTGCAGTGCCAAGAACATTACTCAGCAGGTAGCAGGCACTCAGCAAGTATTCGTTGAATGAATGAATTTATAAGATACCTCATTGTTTACAAAGTGTTTTTACATCTATTCTCTGGTCAATCATCTTTACTATAATCTCATGATGCAGACATCATTATATCTATTTTACAGATCAGTAAAAGGAGGCTGAGGGAGGGAGACCTGCCTGAGATAATACAGCCAGTTGACGAATAGGCCAGCTCCAACTGGAGTTTTCTGCTCTGCAGGTGGGAAAGCATGAAAGTGACTAAGGCCTGGAAATGATGTCGACTCAATAATCCAGATAACAGCTACACTGCTATTGCGATTAAATGAGATACTGTAAGTCACTTAGCACAGTGCATAACACATAAATATGAGGCATTGCTATTACTTTATTAAATTATTTTTAGAAGTGCTGATGCTGGTAGTTGGAGGGGGTGGGGTAGTGGGCAATAGTCAGAGATAGCTTAGGAAATGTGTGGACCCTGAGAAAGAAGTTACCTACCAAGAAGGGCTCAATTTGGCTAACTGGGCTCAAGTTTGAAAGCAGGGCTTAGCAGCCCTTTCTAAACAGGAGCCTTTCATGCAAGCCATACTTCAGGCAGAAGCCTGCCCTAAACTGCCTGCCAGCATTGTATTCCTGATTGCTGAGCCAGCCCCTATAAAGAAGCTGCTGGAATTGTATTTCAGCCAATAGGACTGAGGCGTTTTCCCCATCCAATCAGAGCTAAATAGCTATATTTTTCCCCTCCCCTCCCCATCCACATCTTCACTGACCAATTATAGCAGTTCTATTTTGACCAATCAGGGCAATGCTTTTTAGACCAATCAAACTGCAAGGATTTGGAGTCCTTATTTGCATGAGGACAGACCAATCAGGGACCAGGGGTGGGGAACTTCTGTCTATATTAAAGTCAGCTTCCGCAGGGGTGGGGGAAGACAGTGGCCTTGTGCACCGAAGATGTAGGACGGTGGTTCTTCTACTGGTGCGGTGAAATACTGAAGAAGTCTTGCTGGAGCAGCAGAGGGAAGCGGAGCAGAGGTGTCTAGCCCCAGCGATGCTATCTCGCAGCCATGCTGCTTCATGACGGAGCTATAACAACATTGGACTGCTGGCACTGAAAAAGGTGGCGCCAACAGCTGCTTGACAGTTTCAAGAGCGAAAATGACCTGCTGGGATGGTTTGTTCTATATACATTAAAATATGGTAAAATTTATTCAAAAACATTTTATTAGTAAGACAACCCTTAATTAAAACCTAACTCTTTTCATGGCCCACATAAAGGTGGATTATCTCTTTTTCCCTGTACCTGAAAACAATTTGGCCAACTATGGAAGGCCCAGAGATATAAAGATTAGAGAAGTAGAGAAATGGGTAAAGAAACATAAATATTAAAAGGAGAGAGATGAAAATCATGTGTGGGTAGTCAAGACTAGACAGTGTAGGCGGTAGGGATGGAGAGACACAAGAGACAGGATATGGGGTGGGAAGGAGGAGGATTACAGGGGAAAAGGAGAAAGAGAAGGAGAGAAAACAGGCAGGGTTTTATGCCTTCTATTTATTAGTAACAGTCAATACTTACTGAATGCTTATTATGTGCCAGGCACTGTCTGAAACACTTACCGTATCTCATTCAATATTCCTGTGGTATGATGGTTCCTGGGCATATGCTCTGTCCTTCTTGGATTTTACATCTGTGGTTATTGCTGTGAGACTTTCAGTGCTTCCTAGTGAACCACAACCTGTTCCACTAATGTTGACTTTATGTGTGAATAGCATTGGTCAACTGCATGTGAGTAGACACAAAGACATCATGTCCCAGAGGAAGCTTTGAATCACTGTTTCTGCCCTCGTCTGTTCTTTCCTATGTCTTGAGAATACTCTGTCCCAAGTAGGGGCTGCTCATTCAGTCTAGGGCCCAAGAGAGAAGATACACAGAGCAGAGATACATATGCCTACCTGTAGCCACCTACAGCCACCTGTAATGTGACGGAAATAAATGCTCTGGTGGTAGTCGCTGAGATTTTTGGTGGTGTTTATTCCTGCAGCAAAGCTTACTAATATAACTCCCACAACTATTAAGAGACAGAAAGTTGTTATACTCATTTTATGGATGAGAAAATGGAAGCAAGTAACTTGCCTAAGGTCACATATTCGTATGGCAGAGCCAGGCTTTGCTTTTAACTTCTACATAATAGTCTCACAAATGGGGCTCCAGGTTACTTTTAAACTAATTAAATTATTAACAATGGGCACACACATTTACAAAACACAAGGACAATGGGGGAGAGTGTGGAAGGGATGGATGATCAGGTCAGCAAAGACAGGCTATGTCACCACCTCCTCCTAACAGCA
Organism: Mormoops blainvillei; assembly: GCA_004026545.1. Taxonomy (NCBI): domain Eukaryota; kingdom Metazoa; phylum Chordata; class Mammalia; order Chiroptera; family Mormoopidae; genus Mormoops; species Mormoops blainvillei. The sequence continues at coordinate 89,935 of PVJD01001458.1, read as the reverse complement.
CATCTGTCTAGGGAAACTGGGCCAAGACCAGACACCTTGATGACTGGGGTTTCTCTGGAAAAGTACCAGCACTGTCTTTCTGAGCTTTGTGGTATTTTAATGACTCCTTGTGGTATTTTAATTGGCTTCTGGGCTGAGAAAAATCCTGGCAAGAAAGCTTCCTTTTTAATACAGTTTTGTCCTCTGCCTCCCCACTCCCTTGCATGGAGACACGCACACATGCGCACACACACACACAGAAGCACTGGCTCAACTGGGAGAGCTGATGCCTTGGGTCTGCATTTTGGAAACAATGCAAGGGATGCTGGTCACATGTGTGGCCCAAGTGCAGTAACTAAACAGGCTCATCTGCTATGAAAGCACACTGAACAATGGTTCTGTCCGCCAAGCCTGAGGCTTTGTTTTCTGTTTCCTTTGAGTTCTTGAGAAAGAAAACTCTTGAGTTGTCTGGGTTTGCAGAAAACTTCTCAGAAGTCAGCCAGGAGGGAGCAGAGCCCTACCCTGCAAGCTGCGAGTCCAGGAGCAGGTGCAGACAATTGCAACTTGTGGAGTCTAAATACAGTATGTGCTTTTAGCTGTTTGTACACTTGGAACAGGTTGGCTCTGACTCCACCCCCTGCCTGATCGTGGTGGGGTGGGGGAGGTTTCTGCCCACCAGGACACTTGCCAAGGATGTCCTGCTCCTACTCTGCAACTGCAGGGCACCTATGTCCCCGCCCACATGGGGCGCATTGTGGGTTGCCAGGTCTTCCAAAAATCACTTGGTAAGAGTAGATAAGCCATGTGTTTTATTTCTTGAGACTAAGGGGCCAGATATTCTTGGGTGAAAGGCAGTTTTAACAGGGGGAAGGTCTTTAATCCATTTTTTTGGTAAACATCCCAAGCAGGTAACATGTGGTTGTCACCAAAGGAAAAACAAGATGTTTTTCTATGTCTTTTTATTTGTTCTGGCCAAACCACCCTGTTTTTCCTGAGTCCAATTTTTCTTTTGCAATCATGTTGATTTCATCATGTGTTATTTTTTTCTGGTTCCTGAGCCCTGGCCTGAGAAAACAGTCCTGTTTTAGGAGAGAACATGGTTTCTTTATATCACAGGAATCTTTATATTTGGATACATTTATTACCTGAGATACTAGTTAGTGAAGGAGCATCTGAGAAATACTGTATGGTCTGTGCAGAGTGGAACCTGGAGCTCCCATAGAACCTCATGGAGAAAGTCTGAAACTGTACAGTGAGCTGAATTTTAAATTCCCTCTAAAGGGCAAATACAGCATTGATAAAAGGATGGGTAGGCCCTCAGATAATGGTAGAAGTGGACATTTCCCCTTTCCTGTGCATCTTCACTTTTCTTGTACTAGTTTTTAACTATGATAGTCAGAAGTTAGTTTTGATAATGTCTATTTCAAAGTGACACTTATCTAGAAAGGACTGAATTAAACATATTATAAAAACTGTACACACAAAAAACCCCCTCACCATTTCCTCAAAAGAAAATAACAAAAAACACTCCCCAAGATGGTGAGTGCTTATGGAAGGGTTCCTGATTCCACAGCATGTCATGTGCCAGGCTCTGGCTTGCTCATGCTGGCAGGTGTCTTTCGGGCTGGAATGCCCCACATAGTCTTAATCATTCAGGTTCAGCCTCCAGCCCCCTTCCAGGAACCTTCATTGTTTCTCTGCTCTGCTGGTCCCTGACCTTCATGGTGTCTCGCCTCCTTCTCCCAAATAGGAGACCCCTGAACATGCCATCGAGTGTGGTTTTGTTCTTGTTCCTCCAGGGCTGAGCAGAAGCCTTGTACAAGGAAGTCACTCAATTACTGATGAACAATGAATGGTAGTTGTCCTAGACCCTAGATTGTAAATACGGGCTGGGGAGTAAAATGACGTGAGGAGGTCTGTTTGATTTTTCTACCCACTTTAGGCCTTGCTGCCATCCCACCTGAGTCCCTACCTGGAAGATTCTTGATGCTGAGAACCTGTGATTCGGGGTGACCCTATTGTTTACTGTCCAGGCCGCCCACAGACTCCCACCAGTGACTCCTCCTCCATGCCCTGTGGCTGCCCTGGTCCTCCGGTCCACACCACCCCCAGGGTGTGCACAGAAATGAAGGAGTTATGTCAGTGTCAAGAGCAGCGCTGGGGCCACTCCTGCTCATCTGCCAAATTCAGCTACACACTGTGCAGGGTCAGTCTCAGAAACAGCAGGGGCTCAGAGTGGACATACACAAATGAAAATAAATCTTGGTCCTGATGCCTTCTGTTAAGCGGAGCACATCTTTATTGAGCACCTAGGAAACTGTGCTGTCAGTAGGAAGGCAGACAACAGAAACTGCGGCAGGGCCGCCTGGAATCTCTACGTGCCTCTGTGACAGTGAAGATGGTGAGACACTTCCTGCCTAGAGCTTATCCTGAGCAGTGGGTCTAAACAGCATGGCAACCCCCAAGCCCTGCTTTTCATGGGTGCCAGTGAGAGGCCACTGCTGGAGGCAGAGATGGAATCCCACCCATATTGGAAGCCATTGTGGTTCTTCCTCCTTAAGTCTGCTAGCCATAGGCCACAGTACAAAGCGAATTTGGTCTTCAGCTTGCCAACAAGCACATGACTGATGTGTTTGCATAATTTTGCAAAGGACTTATTTGTTTTAGAAACTCCATGAGCTGACAAACCCAAATTGTTCGGTATCTGGCCCCAGGGAATTCACAGCCCTTTCTCCTCAAACTGACATTTCTCCTCATTGTACCCCTTTGATGGCAAGTACTGAGAGTGAGGGACACAGCCCAGAGGGCAGTGGACACGGGGACTGATCACTGTCTTCTCGAGCTGCTGCCAGGCAGCCACTGGACCCTGGACTCTTGCCCACATGGGGTGTCATACTTCCAATACCACGTGGGCCACCTCCTCCATATGACCAAATTGCATGCTTTTTTTGCATTTATACGAATTCCTTCAGGTCTTGCAGAAGAAGTTCAGAGCCAGTGCTGCAGAGAGAAGACAAGATGCTCATGGTCTTATTCCTGGTCTGGTCTCCGCCTCCGAGGCATTGGGCTGTGTGAGGCTCATGGGTGACATCAGATGCTTGGAGGCCATAGTGAAGTGATGGCTTGGAGTAGGGCACATTCCATACCTGCAGGCAGTCTGTTTTTCCCAGCAGAGGTCCTGCATGGCAGCGTGAGGTGAAGACAGACAGGGGTCTCGTGGTTCATGTGGAGCACGAAGACAGGGACTGAGGCCCTGCAGGAGCTCTGAGCCAGGCACCGGGAAAACAGATGGAGCCCAAGCTCCAGGGGCTTGGGTAGATTACTGTTCTCCTAATCAGGAGAGGTGTGGTGTGAACAGCTAGTCACTCCATCCATCCACATAATGTGGCTGGTGCCAGAGTCAAGGCTGTTTACCTGCCCAGAACCCCACCCAGCAAGTTCCTGCTGCTCATGCCTATGTCTGGGTCCTGTGAGCATCCACTGTGGAGCCAAGAGCCAGGGATATGGGACTTATGGTACTTAGGCAGGAGGAAGCATGGGTACGGGATTCCTCAGGTGGTGGCTGTCCATCAGGGCCTGGTCAGTGGCAGTCAGTATGCACTGGCTGCCGGTGGCTTTGGAAGAGGCAGGAGACGGCTGTCTACTTGGCCTCTACCAGCTGCTCCAGGCGCTGCAGCATCGTCAGACGCAGGGCTTGGAACCTGGAGGGAGACACAGCCAAGTGGACTCACTAACACTGTACGGGATGGGGTGCAGGGGAGGGAAGCAGAGCAAGGGAGCCGCAGATGCTTTGGGTGGGAGGAGACACAGGGTTCTCAACAGGCTGGTTAGTGTCACCACCTGTCTTCTGCCAAGGAGAGGAAAGAGCCAGGCCCACACTCTGTGGGACCACTGGCTGCCAAAGGCAGTCGAACGGGCCTTCAGACACTGCCAAGCTTCAAAGCTGAATGCTGCCATTTTTATTCCAAGTACTGTCTAGTATGGACAGGATCATGCTGGAGCGGACAGGGCACAGAGTCAGGACCAGGAGCCCTGGGTTCAAGCCTGAGCTCTGTAATAACCTGTGCTGCGAGCTTCCTCACCTTGGGCCTCTGTTTCCTCTCTCTACCTTGAATAGACTGACCAGGTGGTCCCAGGTTCTTTCTGGATCCAAAATCCTACAGTGACAATGCTGACAGCATTGCACACCGTTCCCTCTTACTGGGGTCTGTGCTAACGGCCCACATGGGGCCCAGCTGCACAGATTGCTCAGACAGATGCCAGAATGCAAGCCAGTCCTCAACTTTGGGTCCTAGCAATGAGCCGCCTCCCTCCTTCCCTTCCTAGGAGGAACTCTGACCCTGGCCCTGGCTGAGCACCTCCCACGTGTCCTTTCCACACTTCACCTTGCAGAGGGAGAGACAAGGCATGGAGACATGTAACCTGGCTAACCTCTCACAGCTGGGCCCTGATGTAGCTTCCGCAGGAGCTGGAAGGTGACACCTGCTCACCTTTCCATTAAACTGTTTTGCACCTGAAAACATTATGCAGGGAGTTCCAAAAACCACTCCTTTGGCAGGCTCAGATCCCCGCTGGCACGAAAGGCCCCGACCAGGCCGAATGTGCAATGAACAGTTCCTCTTTTCATTGCTGCTCTAGAGCTGTATCACCAGCAGAACTCACAACCTGGTCCAGTGCCCACCCATGCTTCCACCTGACTGTCCTGTCCAGTTTTCAGCAGCCTATGTCCCTCCAGTGCTGGTAGGTGGTGAGGTTGGATGGGTGCTCTGGGCAGCATCCTGCCATTTTGGATTTTGGCAAGCTGTTACCCAGCTTGGTGTCAATACCAAACAGGGGCCAGAGGGCCATGCTGGAAGCCAGGGTTAGCAGGCCCCTGCACCATGTGCGGGCATCTGGCACATCTGGAGGAGAGGGAGTGCTCCCAGCCCTGGCCCTGGCTGTTCTACCCTGCAGACCTGCCCTGATGGTCAGGACCCGCGACTGGACCTTTAAGTGCTGCTTACTTCATGGTCAGTTTGATTATTTCTCTTTGCTCCTCTTCTTTTAATTTTTCAACAAAACTGTCCAGCACCGGCATTTCAAACTTAATGTACTGAGCAACCTAGAAAATCCAAGAACATTTTATTGTGCTTTAAATTAGAAGCCAAAAACATGTTTATTTTCCTCATGGTTTGTATAAGGCTGATTGAGCAATGCCTTATATCTGTGGAAGTGACTGCCCCTCTCCCCATCATCCCCAACACTGCTCTGTGTGTCCCAGGATAGGATGACGGGCCCATTCTTTCCTCCAAGGCAATAATTATCCCTGGAAGGAAAGATTAAGCTAAATATTAGAAAAAGCATTAAAGAGTGATCAGAGGCACACTGGGTGCTCTCAGAGGTGGAAGTGGAGAGTGGTGAGGACACCACTGTTTCTAACAATGGAATGGAAATGTACTGGACTGTGGGGCACAGGGTCATTGGGTCTTTTCCTTGTGGTCCAGACCCTATAGGCTTTCTCTTGTCAAGCGAGTGTGGAAATGTGCTCAGTACCTGAGTAGGACTTAGGCTGTGATAAGACTTAGAAGCCTGGTTCACTTCTGCAGGCCTTGGTTAAGCCCTAGTTAATAAACCCTTCTGTGGGTCTTTAATGTAGTGACAACTGAACACACTGCAATGAAGCACAGACAATGGTCTCCCAGAATCCAACTTCTTTTTCCTCTAAGCCAGCTATTGGAGCTGGCAGTGGCTGGCAGGCACAGGGAGGGAGGGAGCCATCATTGCACCTTGCTTGGAGCCCTTCAGGACAGCCATGTGGTCCCTGGAGACAACGTCCATGAGGGCTGTGGCCAAAGTCACCTCTGGAGCCCTTGAGAGACCCCACGCTGCCAAGCCCCTACTCACGTCATGGGGAACTTCCTCGCCCAAGTCGGCTTCCATCAGAAATATCCTGGCAATTTTCTCACAGGGCCCATGCAGGATTCTGGAAATCAGCGGGTACTCACAGTCTTTTAATTTTGTCCGCTCTGAAAAAAAGGCGATTTACAAAATTCATGGGGCATTAAGACTTCCTCTCTTTGTTCCAGGACGGTCACATGATGGAAGACAGATGTTCAGGGACCCTAGGGAATCTGCTTCAGACCTGCTGAGAACATTGGCCTGAATGACATGTGATCACGTCATTCAGCAAAGGCCCAGTGTAGAGGAATGGTCTCTGATGGAGTAGGAGAGAGGAGAGAGTAGACATGGGGCTGCCAGGCGGCTCAATTGTCCTGCTGTGCCAGACAAGTGCTGCAGAGGGGAACGTGCAGGTTCTGAAATGGCACTTCTCAGTGGGTGCAGGGTTGCAGCTCCACCTCGCAGACCCCAATACCCTGCAAGCCTCCCAACTGAGCCTGGAGATAGTAGCTTCCCATGTGGTTGTGGTGGGATTCTGAAAGGGATGTCACATGTGCCTTGGTTTGGGTTGGGGAGAGGCATTCGTGATGGAGGCACAGTGGGTCCCAAGGTCTGGAGGGCAGTTGCCCAGTGCCTATTACATAAGCCAGCACAGTCCTCAGAGAAGGAACATGATTGGCGAGACTGTGTAATGGACAGTGTTTTGTTTTCATGATCTGGGGCAAAGGCTGACACTTACCCCCAGACTCATGAACGATGTAGAGGGCAAACTCACTGGGGCTATTTTCCACCTGCACCAGCAGAGACAGGAAGTCAGACCACATTTTTCAAGACAAGGCTGGGTGTGTGATTATTTCCAGGGGAAGTAACCACACACCCAGTGCCACTCATACAAATCTTCAAGACCACCCCACCCCCACCAATCTCTGCTTCAAATCCCAGAGAGTATAGATCAGCAGAGAAAACCTTGCTAGACTTTCTACCCATGGGCCCCAGGCAACTTCACCAGCCTTCACCAACCCTCTGACACAAAACAACAAAAAAAAGCTGGTACACCACCACCACAGAGACAAGGGCACTCATGGCTGGACTTACTCGGAACTTGTTCAGCAGCAGGGTGAGCACCTGCAGGGTAGTCATGGTGCTGTTGACCCTCACATTGGTCACGGACCCATATGCAGGAGTAAACACAGAGGTCTGTAGAGGGACGGGGGAAAGTTCAAGGCAAGGCCAGAGGGGACACCGGGCTGATACCCGTTCAGGGTCTGGGCACACTGTCAGCAAGACGGTGCTGAGGAAAGGGGAGCAGCAGGCGAGCTGGGGCTCTTGGAACACTGGTGCCTGTTCTTTCACACAGATCCACTTTAAAGTTGCACCCATCTCTGAGCACACTTGGGGATGCTGTGACAGTTCACGTTTTACTAAGAAAGATGTCTGCAAAGCTGTAAGGGCCAACTCTTTGATCCTAAGAATCACAAAAGATAGGGGGAATCAGTTTTTCCCTCACTCTTTCTATCCATCAATTCACCAATTGTTGATTCTAAGGCAGAAAGTTCTCAAATCTGTCCACTCCTCTCCATTCTCCCAGAGGTGCCTGAATAAAGGCCCTCAATTCACACTGCATTACCTTCCCAACTTTTCACCTTCTAGGCTCAGCTCTTTCCATCTATTCTTCACACTGCTGCCCAAAGGAATAACCTTTCAAAAACCTTGCTACTCAAAAGTGTGTTTTAAACCAGCTGCATCAGTGTCCAGCCTCAGGCCCCCTGAAACAGAATATGCATTTTAAGGAAAAAGGCGATGCTATGTGTAGGGTATAATTTGAAAGACACTGCTTTAAGTAACAGTTCTAGATAAAAGTATTGAAGGCTTCCCACTGCCTGCACAATACCATCTGCAGTTCCTCTCACTGTCATGAACATATGACACGGTGATTCCCTCCCAAGCACCCAGTGCTCCAGCCATATGGCTTCAGCACAATTTGAGGGCCTGTGCCTATGAGACATCCTGTATGAAACCAACCAGGGCGTTGTCCGAGGCTTAATAAGTCCTCAGTGGACAATAGCCAGGTAGTAAACCTACTAAGCACTTGACCTATAATCTTTGACTTAATCTTCACAATACCTCTTTGAAGTACCTGCCACTTGTCTTCTTTTCTTAGAGAGGACATGGAGGCTTGGAAAGGTTTAGTAGCTTGTTGGAGTCACCCATCTAGGAGGGGGAGAGTAGCCTGAAGACCTGTGCTTTACTCCCCTGGCACTAGGGCCTCCCTATGTGTCCAACTCTTTTGTGAGTGAGCTCCTCTTCGCTTTTCAAAACCAAGTTCAAATTTGTACATCCTGCTGTCTGGCCCTAGCTCAGCTATCCTCAGGATGTAACCGAGACTTAGGGTGTGTGAGGGACTTGCTCTGTGTCCCCAGCTGATCCCCAAGTACCAGAGCCAGACTCAAACCTGGACCTGCTTTCTCTGCAGGTTAAGAGGTAGAATGACTCTGGGTTACACACGAAGCCAGAATGGGCCTTCAGTTCCTATTCAAATAAATATTGAATAGAAGAGCCAGGCAATTTCACGGAGGAGAAAGGTACTTGTCAACAAGGCATTGCTAGTGCTTCTTTGTGAAGCCTTTCTCAAGATGATATCAACTAGCTCCAAGTGGGAAGAAGGGTCCTGGGCTGCCTTCCTGTCTCTAACCATAATGCTTTCCCTCCGGTTGAACACATTTGAATCTGACAGGCCAGGGCAAAGCAGGGGGAAGTGCACCATGCTTTACCCAGTCTGGAAATCAAACCAACATTACTGTGAATCAGAACAGCTTTGGAAAATGATTGAGTGATGTAATAGTACCAGTTCTAAGAAATAAAATCTGGAATAACAACTCCAGGAAGTTAATTCTAGGAATTAAAAAAAAAAAAATTGTTGTCTTGTGGCTCAAACACTTTGTCATCTGACTTATAAAAGCACTAATTCTGAATGGATCTAGGCCAAGGTAAGAAAGAGGGCCTTGCATGTGTTTCTCTTTGGAGTCCCTTCCTTACCTAGAAGTTGTGAATCCACTGTTCAACACGCCTGAGATACTAGTTTATGTCCTGGAAGATAGTCAATTTGTCTGGGAGAACAGACCCACATTCCACAGCTAAATCTGTGACTAGGAGGGCAGTCTGCTCTGATTGGTTAGAACAGTGGGTCCAGTTCTCGGCTGGCTGGCTGAGGAGCCCTTCCTGGCAGTGGCTCCAATGAACCTGGAAGGCTGTGATGAGAGCGCTGGGGCTCGTTTCTGTTCATTTCAAAAGCTATGGATTGCTCGGACATCTCCATGTCCCTGTGACATTTGCAATTGCTAAAATAAAGTTTAATGAGCTAGACACCCCTCTCAGAGATGAATGACTCCCTTAGAGGAGGGGTAAATGTACCAAAGATAAACCCCACTATTTGGCACCTAGAGTTGGAGAGCAAAAGATTCCTTTTTTTAGGAACATAAAACCAGAAAGAGCCTAAACCCATGCAAATATGTATTTTTAAATTTTTGAGTAATTCCTTAAAATAGCTTATCACTATGTATTCCAATAGTAGGTATTGGTGCTTACTTAATACTTTACAGACTAAAACCCTTTGGAACAAAATTTAAAGAATACCCAAATCCTTAGAAGGATTTACTCCATGCAGTGCTTTCGCTAACTCAACCATTCTTAATCTGTGCTTCAGTTCATTCCTGGCTCCCCCTTCACTCTTTCAGGAAACTCTAATCTCAAATAGTCTTGGGTTTTCCTTGACTGAGCAAAGGTAACCTGTTGTCACTCGTTAACACTCATGGCAAACCTAGCAGGGAGTGGCTGGGAGGTCCTAATAATAAAGCAGGGTCCTGTCAGCTTGTCTTGCTGTATTCCTTGTCCGGAAGTCCAGGGCACCCTACCAGTAGCTTGAAAGGCTCCTGGCAGCCCGAACCTGTGCTGCTGTTCTTCAGGGCTGACTCCGAGTCCCCCCTCCCCTGCCCATTAGTTCTTGCCTGCCAAGAAGAGCTGCTGCTTACACTGGAAGCCTCACTTCCATTTTCCAAGGCTGCAGAATGTGGCTCTGTTACAGGACACACCATCTAGGGCCTCACCCAAACTGCCACTTGTGCCATTTGTAGTGACAATCAACCTCTCCTCTTATAGTTCAGTTTGTTTATGGAGTGATGTCATTTGGAGAAGGAGATCTTTTCCTGAGGTCAGTAGAATATATACTTGGACAAAAGACTAAGTGCTGGGAATCAGGAGCAGTGCAAGTTCTTTGGACACAGCAACATGTACCCATGGGCACACCTCAGCCTAGTGGGTTCAATACACTGAGCAAAAGTGCCACTGAGGTACATGATATCACCATGAAACTGAGCTCTGATGAAAGCCCCGTAGGAAATTATCTAACTGCAGATAAACCTGGCATAGACTAAAGATAGACTTTCCAAAAATCAACACAACTTCTGAGAATGGATTGACAGTGAGCCTGTGGGGGAAAAATGTGTGTGTGTATACATATAAAAAAAATATATAGAGCGAGAGAGAGGAAGAGAGAGAGGGGTAGGGGGGGAGAGGCACGTTCTTACTAGAATTACTTTGATGTGACTTTGGGCCAGATATTTCTCCCCAAGAGCCCTGTTTCTCCCCATGGCAATGACTGCATCCACACACAGGGTAGTGGTGAGGGTAAACTCTGACACGGCTATCATAGGGCCTAGGCCCAGCAGTTTTGACTGTGCTTGGGCTGGCTCTCTGTGGCCTCAGCTTCAGGGCCCAGGGGAAAGGCAAGGCTGGGACGTCACCTTGTGGTTGTAAAAGTGCCCATTGATAGAGAACCGGTGTCGCCGGATCCTCTGGGTCTCGCCGGGTGTGCGGCACCTGGGCCTCCTCTGGATCACACAGGCTGCATCGCTCTTGGTACGCATCAGCTGTGGGATCTCCTTGTCCTCCTCCAGGGGCTCTGCAGTGAGAAATGATGACAGGGTCAGGCCCAGGTAGAGTGACAGTGACAGAGAACTGCTGTGCTCCAGCAGTTGTGCTGTGCGTGGGGCTCAGCTCCCTGGAGCCCTGTGGCAGCACCACGCTACAGCAGATGGTAATGTGAATGCCGTTCCTGGGTCCAGCTGGGGTGATGGCCAGGTAGGATAACTTGCGTTACCATATCACATTGCCATAGTCTGTGGGCCTCTGTCTATGGGCACCCAGGGCAGGCCTTTGGCAGCCCGGACCTATCCTCTGAACAGGTCCTTCACTGAGTGTGAGGGGAGGGCATGGAGAGGACAAACAGGCAGTTACGAACCCCAGAGTGTGAGGAGGGGTCCCAGAGGTCTGCGAGGCCAGAGGGCTCCAGACCCTGTGCTAACTTTTCCCTCTTTCTATATAACTCGACAGAGGTCACTAACAAACTATGTCACCTCTGCAAGCCTCTGCTTCCTTTTCTGTAAGTGAGGCTTCAGTGAGAAGGCCTTGTATCGCTCCTGAAGACGAATGAAGCTGCTCTGCTGCTCCACAAAGCTGTCCTTCAGAGACGAGGACTATGAGCCAAGACTCCCGCTCCCACCCAGGGTGAGTGAGACAGGGTTCTGGGCAGCTTGTGGTTCTGCTTACCTGGGCTGTCTCTGGAACTCTCAGCCCTGTGCTCAGAGGGCTGAATGCTTGGCTTCTGGGCAGGGACCCTGCCATCCTGAAGAGGTGGCTCCTTTCTGAAAAGACATAGTCATAATGCTGGTGGAGAAAAGTAGCCGAGGCCAAAGGGAAGAGGCAGCTGCCTCTGCAGAGAGGATCCGGGCAAGCAGGGCAGGCTGAGTTGAGGCTGGCATTTCACACCAAGAGGGTCAATGTAAAAACTTAAAAGAACAGTACAGTCTCGCCACAGTGTCTGCTGAAGAAAAGAGGGAGTCTGTTCTGAAGACCTAAACAGTCACTGCTTTGCTGCACTGCAGGGACGCATGGATGCAGCAGTGCGCACATGCGCCTGGGTGCCAGGCAGAAGCAGGCCGATGTCTGTTGCCGCGCGACAAGTGGGCTCTGGTGTCCCTCAGACCTGGGGGAAAGCTGGTCAGGGGCAGCCTTCAGGAGGCCGGTCCCTGGGCCTCTGAGCTGGAGAAGGAATAGGTGTGATGGGAATCAGCCCCACAGCATGAAGAAGCCAGGGAGGGGCAGACAGAGGAGCCGAATCCACACTAAGGGGCCTCTGAGGTTCCTGCTCTCTGTGATTGCTTTCACCCCGCGAGTGGGAAACAAGTCACACCTGCAGCCGTTTTAAGGAGCCCATCTGAATGAACTTTATGCTTTAAGTCTGTGTTGCTCAAAATTTGCTGTGAGTCACTAGGAACACCTGAGGATGCACCAGGGGTGTCAATGTGCTAAGGATCCTCAGAGCAGCAACTGTACTTGAATATCTGAAGAGAAAAATGACATTAAATTTTAATAAACTTATTAAAAAATTATATTAAAATAAAAGTAGAGCAGGAGGAGGCTAAATTGTGTGAATTTTTAAGATAGAATAGGAAATGCTGAGAAATGTTCATCTTGCAGAGGGACCTCCTGTCTATAGCCCTTTCTTCTTGCAAACAGTGTGGTTCATGTGAATGTTTGAGAAACAAAACTGGAGGTGGTAAGAACCTGGAACAATCTTCAGGAAGGAAGTGACCTGAGTCAGCTAGAAAGACTACCCTGCGGTGAGGCTGCACATCGGCAGGTGAGGTAGCATCTAGGCAGGTGAGGCTGTGGTTGAGGTAGTCATGAGGTGACAGGGGTGAGACTGAGTGATGCTCCCATGCCTGTGCTCCATACAGGAGTGGGGCTTTGCCTATTGACAGTCCAAACAGTATACTCAGGTTGAACAGGTATCATGGGGGCCACCCGGTCACCCCCCAACCAGCCCACACTCACGGGTGGCAGCTGGGCTGTCCAGGCACCCACGACGGTGAGGAGAGGTGCACCGGATCCCTGTCATCCTGTATTTGGAGCCGGATGGGCCGCCTCAGTCCCCAGGCAATGTTGAGGAGCCCCTCGATGATCAGCGACCCTTCTTCCTGTGGAAACCTGCACAGGTCAGTCATTTCCCCCAGAGGAGCCACCCTCAGGACTCACTGCCTACCCTCTCTCAGCCCCTTAGAACCCAGTCCTCTGGACACTCAAGCCCCCCAACACACCGCCTCCTACTTGGGGTCCTGCCCTGGGGGAAACCCATAAACTACATTCTCCAAGGCACAAGGCCACAGGACCAACCAAATGAAGTCTGAATCACATCCTTCCACTGGTTGGCCCATACTTGGCCAGGGACACAGCTGGGGACAGAGAGTGGCTGAGTCAGGCATCCCACAGGAACCCAACTGCTGTCTGATGGCATGTCCACACAGGGAAGGAAACGTGGTCTAGGGAAGCATGGGGTGTCAATGTCAAGGTGATGCAGGATGCCTCTCCACCCACAATGGTGCCTGGGTCAGGGTCCCATGGTCACCGGGTCCTACTAGGAACATGTTGAGGGTGCTGGATTCCATTCCTAGCAGAGCAGAGGCGGCGGCTCCTCGGAGCTGGGTCACAGGCTCACCCTTCTCCCCACCTTGTTCCCATTAGTGGCTGAACCCACCCCCAATTTTCCAAGCTGGCTTCTTTTTTGAGGGCCTGTGTTGCTTTTCTCACTACCTGAGACATGGCCAGCCCCACATCCCACATGGGCATGCATACTCAGAATACCCATTGGCCCATGCACGGCGGCTGAGTCAATCCTTCAACGCGGTGGCCAGAACTGCTGCACCCTTGCTCAAACCCTGCAGTGTCCTTCCACCCCCTCAAAGGGAAAACAAGGTCCACACCAAGGTCCGATGACTTCCTCCCACATGGGCCAGTCATGCGTGTCCCCTGCTGTCTGCCTCCTGAGTGTGCCCAGCACACTTCTTCTAAAGGGACTTTGCACATACTGCCCCTTCTACTGGGATCACATAGCCCCTATCTGTTCAGATCCCTACTTAATGTCTCCTCTTAGAGAAGACACTCCTGACCATTCTGCCACGAAGGCAACTGTACTTTTCTTTGCAGCGGCTATCAGAACCTGAAATGACAGCACCTGTCTACTGAGCATGTGATTATCTCCCTCACGGGAAGGAAAGCTCTAGAATGTAGTTACTTTACTCACTGCTACACACTCTGTGCCTACAGGAGTCACTGGTATACATGAGCACTGATTAGATACCTGGGAGCAAGGAAACAAACAAGTTCTCATTTGAAAGCATTACTCCTGGGAAGTAGCAAAACAAGGACCCTGCATGCTGCCCTTGGTAGCAGACGGCCCATCCGGCTCCAAATACAGGATGACAGGGATCCGGTCTCACCTTGGAGCAGGCTTAAGTAGCCCAGCCTCAGCCGCCTCTATGTTAAGCCCTGTGTTGCCATGCCTGGCAAGGCCTCCTCATAGGTGCAGGCTCTGGGCTCTGCCAGGACCAGCACTAGGTTAGAGTGTCTGGGAGTTGCAGGGTGCTGGCGTAATACAGTGGGGAAAGGCTTCTAGGTGGTGGTTGGAGATCCTAGGGCTCCTTCTCACAGCAGCCTGGGCCTGAGGTACCCAGCAGTTGTGCCCGACTCCACACCTCCCCATTCCCCGCCCCCTCTGCCTTGCAGAGTAAACATTTCCAGTGTCTCCTACAGGCACAAACACTTGCTCTTGGCTGGCAACTGGGCCAGGCCCCACCCCCAAGCTGTTTTCCTCTGAGAGCCTTACTGAGTGCTGCTATTTTGGGCTCCTACGGTAGGAGCTGCGGGCGACTGGAAAGGTATAAAAGCGGCAGGGCCTCAAGCTTTGCCAGACAGCTCAGGGAGGCTTCTGCTTGGGACTGTTGCGCATTGTCTTCACTGTCCTCCTGACAATCTGACCCTGGACACGGCTCTGACTGCTGGACCCCCACCCTATGCCCCAAGCTTCCTGGCAGCTTCCCTCAGGCTGTCATTGCTCATCCAGCATCTCTGCTACCCCCAGGTCCTCTCAGTTACAGGTAAGAGAGAACAACTGCCCTCTGGTCTGAGATAAAACAAAAAGGCTTTATGTATTTTTCAGGGTGGTCCTCAGCCTGGGATTTGGAGGACTTCAGTGTGGCTTAGAGACCAGAGTGCAGTTAAAGGTAGTGACAGTAGCTGTAGGGGGCTTTATATCCTAAAAGGATTTCACATGAAGTCACCTTCATGTGTTTCCCGCAACACCCCTGTGAAGCAGGTATTTACAACCCTGTTTTATGGATGAGTAAGTAGAGGCTTAGAGAGGTGACACTGCCAAAGGTGCCCAAGTCAGGAAGTGGCAGAGCCTGGTTTTAAGCCTAGGTTTCTTCTGACTCCAGTCTGTTATGCTGGGTTCCTTATTTGCACAGATTCTTAAACAACTGTTGTGATAGAGTCTTAAGTACATGGGCTTCTAATGTTAGAAAGGAGGGGCCAAGGAGTTTGAGCCTAGTCTCGGATCTGTAGACTTCAAATTGTTCTCAGGCAGCCACAGCTGGGGTAGGGGTGGGGGAAACAGGAGGAGTGGCATGGCAGACCCTCACCCCTAGTTCTCTGTCACCCAACAGGTTGCTGCTTCCCTGTTGTCAGCAGCCATGAGGTCCCGGCTTCTGCTTTCTGTGGCCCGTCTGCCCACAATCCGGGAGAGTTGGGAAGAGATGCTGCCTGTGGGGCCTGGGCAGGAATCCCTGGTTTCCCCCAGCCTGGATGACTACATGAGGTCCATTTGTCAGCAGGCACAGCCCACCTCAGAGCTGAATGAGGCTACAGCCAGGACCCAATCCAGCAGACCCCACTGGCCAGCCCAGGCATGCAAAAAGAGCTGCCCCACTGGGTCCCTGCAAGATACCACTGCTCGCTTTAGCAGTCAGCATCCCGCACTGCTTGGGGCCAGTACTGCTGACCCCCTGGACTGGCTCTTTGGTCAGTCCCAGGAAAGGCAGCAGAGGTGGAGGGACCTGCCAAGGAGGACTGGTTCCTCTGCTGAGCCCTGGGGTCCTCACAGACAGACGGATGGCAGAGGGAAACTCTGTGATCCTAGGGCACCTGGGCATTTTCGGGTGAGACCGTTAAGGGACTGGAACCAGGGCTCCCAGACATCCTGGCAACCCATCCGGGCTGCAGCCTCCCCACCAAGCTCCCGCCCCAGCAGTGTTCTCAGAGCTCTCTATTTGCACCTCCCAGTTATCCATGAACTCTGACCCCTCCCCAATAAAGGCTTCTGAACAGAGCAAGCTGGTCTGCATCACCTCTCCATTTTCCCAGGTCTCTGGGAGGGAAATGAGTTTCTGCAGGGGCTGCCTGCTCTGACAATTCATATTGAGACCCTATTTTGAACAGAAAGAACAGCTTATCTCACATGATGTCATGTTACTGGTCCCATTTGCACTGCTCCTTACAGGCTGATCATCTTGGGCAAGTTCCTTAATATCTCTGTTTCTTGGTTTTCTCATGGACAAAATGGGGATAATTAATGGGAACTGCCTCCTAGGCTGCTCTGAAGAGTAAATGGGATAAAACTCCGACATATCATGGGCACGTGCCCATACATGAAGTAGCTACTGCCTAAGTGGGGAAATGAGGTTGGGGGGGTAAGTAGAAGTGAGATCTCAGCCCCCCAGTAGTTTTAGAGTGAGACCTTGGGTGCTCCCAAGTCAGCCCCCTGGCCTCCATCTTCAGGGCTCAGGTTCCATGAGGCCCAAGAGAAAACACGAGGTCTCAGCAAATGCCCCACTGCGTTTCAGGGGGACATGTCACTGCTGCATTGGGGGGTACCTCAATGGCTCCAGCTTACAAATCCTGTTGTATTACCAGGAGAGTTGTCCCCAGGCTAGGGGCCAAGACAGAACCTGCACCAGCTCAGCCTGCAGGATGCCAAATAACTAGAGCAGGTGATTCTGTTCCCTCCTCTCTCTATCCCTTCCTGTCCCTACCCAGGGACTTCAACTGTGGAGTGCAAGGTGTTGTCTAGCTACCCTGTTCTCAGGCAAGCCCAGGGGTCAAGTCCTCACTCCACATATCCTTAGGACCAGATCATCCTGAGCCAGTCCTGGGTTTCCCAGAAACTGGCAAAAGACCATTTCCTCGAGACACCTGGCAAGCAAGGAGGTGAGGATGAAGATTAGGGGAGAGGGAAGATTTCCCTCCTCAGACAGGTAGGTGACGCATCAGAAAACTCAAAAGAATCAGGCCTGAGAATCTGTCACCCTGTTCCCTTGGACTGGGCCCCAGCTGGCTGACCCTGGTCAGGGTGATGGGGATGGGGAGGAGAGAAGGACAGAGCTGGGGCTGCAGCTGAGCTCGTGGCCTGCCTCAGCTTCCTCTACCTCCTTGCTCTGTGGACTCTCGAACTTTCTTTTCTTTCTTTTTTTTTTAAAGCCATTTTTAAAATGTTTTGGACTTTCAAAATGTTACCTGTTTTATGTGTTCTGTAGGGAGGCAGAATGTAAACCATATATTTAAAAGAAAAGTTTCAGACATGCAATTTTTCAGTTTCCTTATCTTTTACATGGGGACACTAATGCCTGTTCTTAATACCTTATAGGAGTTGGGGAACTGGGCAAATTAACTCAGAGATGGAGTTATAAGCTCTTCACACAAATGTTTGCATCTGTCACACCAGCTGTGTCAATGGTTGGCCCAAACTTCTCTGGCAAATCTGTGGAAGTGCCTTCAGCCAGTGTCTTTAGGAGGCAGAAGGGAGAGCTGACCTACTGAGCAAGTGCCTGGCTAGTGATTGGCTGGGGGCTCGCTGGGCTTAGCCTCACTGCAGCCCCTCTACGAAGCAGCATGAAACCAATCAGAGGGAAGGAATCAGGCTGACCTGGCAAGTTCCCCCAAGCTCAGGGACCACAATGCTGTATTTGGGGAGGTTAGGGGTGAGGAGACCCTGGGGTTCTGGTACTCTCTGCTAATACCTCTTGATGTGAAAGAAATTAATGGCACCTTCAAAAGGCACCAGGAAAAAAAAAAAAGAATTCGGGGCTGGGGAAGGGGGTTCTAGCATGCAGTGTCCCAAGCTCCTGAATTTCAGGACTGAACAGCCTTGGGAAAGTCCTCGTGTTGGGGGAGAGCCTATAGAGCAGCCTCTCTCTCCTCCCATCACTGCTGGAGGGAAGGTCACAATGTCCCACCCAGGGGTGGAGGCAGGCTGTGATGACTTAGGAGCTCCCAGGGAACATGTCCACCCTCAACCACTCACCCAGGGGCCAGCTGTCTGCCAAAAGCCCATCATTACCTTTCTTAGGTTGAGCAAAGGCCTTGTGGTTGAGGATAGAGACTGGGTACGGTGCCTGCCCAGGGCCGTCAGGGAGAGCTTCAAGCCCACTGAGAGCTGATCACAAAGTTGGGTTGGGGGCCAGCTCTCAGAGAGGCCACACACACACACACCAGAACATGAGGGTCCTACTGCCTCCTGCCCATTTGACCAGTAATTAGTGATGAATTTACCCAAAGGTTGCCCATTTTTCTCTTGAGACGCCAAATAGCCTGGTTAAAATGCTTTACTATCTTTAAAAGGTGCAGATTGCTCCCAGTTGCTCCCGCTTTTCACTATCCCAATGGCAAGATTCACAATGGAGGAAGCTAGTGCCCTGGCCTCCTCAGCAAGGAATCCTTACACCCAGCTCTTCAGGACTTGTGGCCCAATCATGGCCCCTGGCCCCTGACTACTGACAACACTTCATCTCTCCAAGTTCTAAGGACCCTGGATAGGTCAGCAGAGAAGTAATTTCCCCAAACTGTAGCAGTCAGGCCACAGTTCCTCCAGTGGAGGCCCAGTGACAAAAGAGGAGGGATCTTCTTCAAAGGCTCCACACGGTTCTGTGAGGGCACACCTGGTGCTGAGCCCCTCGACAGCCTGAGGGCCCCTTAGATGGGGCATTCCTAGTTAATGCTGGCCATGATGCTACTATATTGTAAACATCCGTGCTCAGGCCTGGGGCCATGCCCGCACCTTTCACTTACTGCTGTGTCACCTTGCTTGACAGACTCAAACTCCAAGAGCCTCAGTCTCTGTCTGGAAAATGGTGGCTCCTATGTTGCAAAGCTGTTGTATTACAAAGAATAAAATAGAGGCAAATTGCCTGGTGCCTGTCTGCCCTGCCCCCAGGGCCTGTAGTGCCCAAGGAAAGGCTGGCCTAAGGTGGCACTGTGGCAAGTGCCTGGAACCACGAGATTGGCAAGGCCCAGCAGGCCCCAGGTCCACATGCTGGGTTGTGGGTGAGTTATAGAGGGAATTGGTGTCCCAGGAACCATTCATGCATTTCAGTGTCAGAGTCCCATGCCTCCCACGCCTACAGCCCCAATTTTTTTTTTTTAACTTTTTAAAAAAGATTTTGTTTATTTATTTTTAGAGAGAGGGGAAGAGAAGGAGAAAGAGAGAGAGAAACATCAATGTGTGGTTGCCTCTCATGCATGCCCTACTGGGGACCTGGCCTGCAACCCAGGCATGTGCCCTGACTGGGAAATTGAACCTTGACCCGTTGGTTCACAGGCCTGCACTCAATACACTGAGCTACACCAGCCAGGGCTACAGCCTAACTTTTTGGTGGCTGTTGCCTCCCAAAGATACACACTCCCTCAGGCTGCCACCCCTTGGCTATTAAGCCTGCAGAAGTTTCCTGAAAGGGACTTTCTAGCTCTGGGGAGACCAAGTCAGACGCTCACACATTTTTCAGGGTTGGGAACATGAAAATCTTCACTGTGGGATGTTAACCTCCTTTGCTGGGGGCTGTCAGGAGTACCTCTCACCATTGTGAGGTCTCCCACTTCTTCATGAGGACCGTCCTATCACTCACAAAAACAGGGTACAGGTTCGGAGCTTCCCAGCCCTGCTCCCCACACAGCTGTTCCTACAGAGGGGACTGTCATGGGGAATCCTAAGTGCCAAGACCAAGCTCTTAGATCAGCAGATCTCAAAAGTGGCCTTCCTCCTGGGTTCCCTGGAGACCCTTTAAAACACAGATGGGAGGACGAAGAGTTTCTCACTCATCAGGCCTGAAGGAAGCAAGGTGGTAAGTACTGCAGTTCTAACAAGTTCCCAGGTGATGCCGAAGCTGCAGGCGTGGGGACCACATGTTAAGAGCCACCATGATCTTAGATCAATCCCTGCAAAGCTCAGAGCTGAGGAACAGGGCCCAGCCGCAAGACCCCACCCCATGATGCCAGCACAAGAACTGAGGTGGGCCCAACTCCTCACTCAGAAGCACAGGACATAACTGCCCAGCACACTGGAGCTCAGAAGTCAGCCCAACTCACCCCAGGCCTGCTGGCTAGCCATCCAACTCCTGTGCCCAGGACCACACTATGCCTGGCAGGGGGGATGCAGAGCCAGGCAGACAGGTGGGCCCAGCTCTGGGGGCTTCCACTAAAGTAAGAAAACAAGTAGTAAAACCAGAGACAACGGGGATGTGGGATCAGAGCCCTTCCACAGCAATAAGGAGCTTGGTCAGGTGGGGCTGGTGTAAGAGAGGCCACTTTGCAGAGGGAAGAGCATGAGCCAAGGAGCGCTTTTCAGAACAGAGCAGGGAACAAGTTAACAGGGGTGGCCCAGGCCCCATGCCGGTGAGGTGGAGCATGAGATTTGTACCGATCAGGTCATCACAGATAGCCCAGCACTGCCTGGACCAGGAGCCAGGGGCTTCCCTCTTGTCCAGGCTCCTGAACCGTGTAATAATGTCTTGGCTTGGCTGGCCGGGTATCTCAGATGGTCAAGCAATGTGGTCTGGTAGATGGGTTTCAGCTGGTCTCCCTTCATGCCATTGACAGATGACCTCCAGGTGCCCACGGCTTCCCTGACATCAGGGTTCATCCTCTAGTCTGAGAACTGCAGAAGGATGTGTGGTTGTTTGCCTAGCTAAAGGGAATGAAGGTTAATGGGCAGTGGCTTCCACCTGGATGAGGTGGCTGTGGGCTGAAGGGGGCTTTAACTGCCCATTCTCATGTTCAACAACAGAAGGGGAACTCAGAGGCTGCTCTCTCTCATCAGACGCTGACAGGCCAGAGAAAGTCCTGGAGTCGCCTGATCTCAACCTCAGACACCTCCCCAAATAAAACCTTACCACAATAAGACTTTACCAATAAATTGAGTTAGACCAAAGTAGGGGCCCAATTCCCTAACCTGGGTTCCCATGTGAAAGGTCTGAAGGTTCTAGATGGTGGAGAGACCAGGCCTCTATTTGAGCTGCTCAGTGAGAGGCTCCCGAGTCTGGGCCCTGATGGCCATTCCCTGGAGTCCTACGGGCCTATTTTGCTTATCCCACATGGAGTTTTGAGGTTTGGGAAATTCCACATAAAACTGTAGCTAGCTAGCTTCTTTTGAAATATCAGAAAGAGCCTGAGTGTGCCAGGCCACATTCTTGCACAGCATCAATGGATTTGACCTGAAGGGCAGCAGCGGCCTGAAGGGGGACCCGTGCTCTCCCATGTCCTCCACTCCCTACACCAGCCCTGCCTTTCACATTTGGACCTGCCTGGTCCTGTGAGCATCCTTTGGGGAGCACTCCTCCATTTCAAGCCTTTCCTCTTATGTTTATTCTGATCAACGATTGACAAGCAAAGAGACACCTCTCACGCCTCAGCGGCCCTATGAACTTGGGCACGGCAGAGCCCTGTGCCGAGTTCCTTATTTGTGCTGTGGGATGGGTGGTCTCAAAGATTTCAAACTCCAATGTCCTGGCGATTCACCTAGACAAAAGTTCCAACCAGAAGGAGAAGGGCCACAAGATGATTTCCACCCACTCTGAATTCTCACAGGGACATTCTGACCCTTAGCACCCCTTCTAGGGACCTCATGGAGAGATCCTGGCTTGCTGGTCACCTGGTCCCCTATTCAAGAGGATGGGTGACCTCATGCTTCGTTATTCAAATACTCTATTCTGAGAGTAAAGGGGATGGTTTTAATAATTACCCTGGAATAACAGGCATAAACTGGGACTGTTTCTTGAGGATAAATGGTGGCTCTATGAATAAAGAGAAACAGGCCTTACCTCTCGGTGTCTCAGCTGAAAGCTTCTGCCCTCATGGTAGCAGTTGTAGGTTTTTAACAGGGTTAAGAGCTCCGACCTAATAAGGGAAAGACACATGCATACTTCTGTGCCAGAAGTGTGGCCAGGCTTTTTTTCTTTTTTTGAACTGACATTTATAGTAAATGTCAAAATCTGAGCAGCAAAGGCCTCAGTTTCCTTATTTGCAGAATGGGCGTAATAGTACGTGTCGCACTGGTCACACATAACTGTTTGAGACCAGACTGCCATTGGACTCATGCCCTTCAGTCTTCTTGAGGATTTCACTTACCAGCCCTCATGGAAGGCACAGGGGTGGGACTTAAAGGGAAGTGAAACTGCAGATGGACAACATCATTGTACATCTAGGGTGTTTGCACACTTTCATCATTGTGGGTAAAAGTTCCTGACAGCCTCCTTATACTTTACTTCAGAGTCACTTCCTCATATAAATCCCTGGGGCTGGGGTTACTGACATTTTAAAGCCTCCTGCTTTTCCCCCATACTATCAGTATTTCCGAAAAGGGCCTGGTATGGCAGCTTGTGGGGGCACCATGAGGGTAGCCTCTCTTTCCCATCCCGACTTCTTGGAGGTATGTTCAAGGGATGAAGATGACAGTGGTGAGTAAGAACCCGAAGGCCCTAGGGAGGCCACTCTGCCCACATGCTTTCTCCCCAGAATAAAAGGCAAAGCCACACTTGTGCCTTGGCTGTTGTGTGGCTGAGAAAAGGCAATGACAGCGGTACCCAAGCTGGGTTCTGCAGGGCAGCACAATCCAGTAGGCACAAAATGCAAGCCACAGATGTAATTTTAAATCTTCTGTAGCCATAATACAAGGGAAAATGAAACAGGTGAAATTAGTTTTAATAATACATTTTATTGAACCTACTGTATCTAAAATATTGTCATGTCAACATGTAATCTATATAAAAATGTTAATGAGATCTTGCTTATTATTTTATTTTGTAAGAACTGTTTGCCCCCGGGGCATCTATTATATTACTGACATCTGTCCAGTCACAGGTCACATGCTCAGTAGCCACACCTAGCTAGTGGCTCCCCTGCTAGACAGCACAGCCTAGCACTTTCTCAGGTAGCAGGTAGTGCCTTCACCTGTGCTGGAACAACCCCAAACTGTGGATGAGAAACACCCACTCTGTAACGTGGGGGTGATGGTAACTGCCAGGGGAAGGGATTTACAACCTCATGGCAGCAACAAGGCATGATTCAATGTTGCACGTTCACTGTGCTTAAAGAGTGTGAACACTGAAAACAAAATTATTAGGATATATATACATGAAATGAATCATGTTGTGGCAATTGTGCCTTTTTCCAAAATGACATTTAATATCATTCTTATAAAACTTAAATAAGTAAAATGATGGTATGGTAGCATTGTGAAATGATACACAATGGAATGCCATCTGTTTTCTCCGGATCTCTAATAGGAGGACCCCAGGCTGCCGGGCCCCAGGGCACTAGTCCGTGTCCAGGAGGTGGCTTGTCCTCAGGATGGCAGATAGGAGGTCCCAAATTAGAATATATTTAGACTCAGAACTCAAAAAGCAAGATAAAATGGCAACTATACTTTTTAAAAACGAATTTCAAAAAGTGTCCTAAACATTTTTATGATGAGACAGTTAAAAAAGAGCAGGCAAAGCTAAAAATTATGATGTCAATAACATATACTTTGTCAGTAAAAACTCAAAACTAGTTTCAAGGGTTTTTTTTCTTTAACTTTAACACACAATAAGAGTGTTAGTATTGCTCTAGTTATTTTTGTTTGTTTTTCAGTTTTGCTCTAGTTTTTAAGTAAGTATCATTTCTGTAGAATCACAGAGAATATTGTCACACTCTTCTGCTTTTGATGACCAGAGAGGAAGAGGTCAAACCTGCACCCTGAAGAAATCCTTGATTTCCACAGAGAGAGGCTTCAGAGATGACAACAACAACAACAAAAATGTGCTCCCATCACTGTCCCTGGGGCAGGCACACCTTATTTCTATGAAAAGGGCTCAGAATCCCTCCACCCAAAGGCTGCCTAAGGAGCGAGGCAGGCACAAGGAGACTGCAGGCATGTAGCCCTCCCAGCGCAAAGGCTTACTTTAGAATGGATTTGCTGTCACTGATGGGCACATGAGAACTGTGTGGACAGTCTTCCTTCATCTTCTCCTGTCTGCAGACTCAGAAGTCACCTGCCAGAAAGACCAGGAAGGGCAAGCAGACAGGTGAGCGGGAGGGGCGCTGGCTAGTGCAGCACCCAGAGAGCCCTGGTGTGGAGGCTGTCAGCTTGGTCTCATCTTGCACCTCCCCGCCCTCCCAATCCTCCGTTCCCCAGTCCCTACCTCACTCCTACTCCCTGGCAGAGGACCACCACAGCTGAAGGGTCAGTCCCAGAGAACCTAACGATGTTCCATGCATGTGACACACACACACACACACGCCAAGTGTTCCCTGGTGAGCCAAGGTCAGAACTGCTAAGTCAGCCATTCCCAGCTCTATCAGCCCCAGTCTGGGTAATCCCCTCCATGATCCCTAGGATTCAGAATCAATCTCCTAAATGTTTCAGATCAAGGGCTTCCTTCCCTCTGCTCAGACACCCTGAATAATGGTTTCTGTCTCAATTACTCCTCCAAACCTCCAAAGCAGCAGAGGCTTACCTCCTCCATTCGCACTGAGCCCAGGGTGGGTGGCCCCATGGCTGCCATTGGGGTCAACACACGTGGGCCAGCTATCCTTTCCTTAGTGATGGTTTAATAGGTACCATGTTCACTACTTGCCACAGACTGTGTGGAGCATTTTCTGTGAATTACAGCAGGTCCTCCAATAACCTTGTTTCATTCAGTGCTGTTCTGTTACATTGATGAGATGGTGTAGGAACTTAACTCTTGTTTATATCATTTAGCCTATTGTGAAATTGGTTTCTTTAGACGTTGTTTCACTTAAAGTCACAGAACCTATTGCCGACATTAAGTGAGGGCTTCCTGTATTTCACTTACTCCTTACAACATTATGAAGTAAACACCATCCTATCCCCATGTTATGGATGAGAAAACATGGACAGAAGTTAACCACTTTGCCCAAGATTCCCAGCGAATAAGAGGCAAAGCCACTGATTGAACACAAGCACTTAGAGCCCCTTGGAGCCCATATTGTGTTCTCTTAGGCCCTTTTCTATAATATGTTGACCTTGAACAGTGACTTAACCCCCTGAGGAAAGAGTGAAGATAGGGAATATATAAAATGGAATCACTTTAATAACTAAGTTGTGAAAATTACTGACATTATGAAGGTTGAGGCATGAGGAAAGACTCCATTCTTCCTCTAACTAGCCTGGGAACTTAAACTTTTAGGAACTTTCCAATCCTGTGTCAATGCCTGGATATACATCTGGGCCTCCAGGTAACCTCTAATTACTCCCTGAAGAACTCACATATACATTGACCTGACATGTGTTATTCGGACGACTGGGACACAACTAGATCTCCTTGCACCCGTGTTCCAGATCACCTGACATCCATCATCCTGTCTGTCATCTGACTGATAACTCTCCCACAGCAATCCTAGGGCTAAGAATCCATGAATAATAAATTTCAAGAACGCGCTTTTGTTATAAGAACTTTTAACTTTTCTTTCTTCTTCGGAATGCTTCTGGGTTTTTTGCCTAGCTATGTTTCCAGTTTGAAAATTCCAAGACCCTTGAATAAATCTTTATCTTTTTTCTAGCAACGCTTCCAGACTCTTTTTGAGTTTGTTGAACACCTCTGAGGCTTCTTTCCGTCATCTATACAATGATGTAATCTTTGCCCTGCAGGATTATTAGTGGATCTGCACAGGAAACTATCTATATGTCTTCCCATGCACAACCTGAAAAGGTTTGTGGAGCTTCTCAAACACTCCCGGGTTCCTCTAATGAAGCTAAATCCACTGGAGCTTTCTCTATCTTATTGGCATCTGTTGCACAGGTTCTTACTTCCCTAACTCTCTCCACATTACTCTGGCCGAGGACTCTCTCTTATCAACGCCCTTTGTGTGTTGGGCAGTGAGTAGTAACTTCACACGTTCTCTCCAGTATTGACCCTGCCTCTACCTCCCTTCTTTCAAGTAGCAGCTGGGAATCAGAGGGATTAGATAACACTGAGAGATGGCACAGACAGGGTATACAGTCTGTCTTCCATATTGAGAGTGGTTCCTTCACAAAACCCCTACATCTGCTCATACAAACCTGGCTCAGTCACATCTTCCTGACCTGTGTGTGTGCAAATGTTACTGTGGGTCCAACTGTTGTTCTATTGCTATCCTTGGAGTAGGGCCTAACACTGCAGAGTGCTCTGTCCCCTTGGGCACTGACTCTGACGAGTCTAGCATACTCTCTCCCTGCTCATTTGAGACTACTAACAGTGAAGATGAGTCTGCTTCTCTATTGTCATCGGCACTTGATTCTGGAGGCAGGGGACATATGGTTGGTATGGAAAAGGGGAATTATTTGAGGGAGGTGAGCTTCCCAGTGACCTCAGAATCATCCAATGAATACCTCCCCTCTACCTTTGTCTGGAGTGAGGCAAATCTCAGCCTGAAGAGAGGGCAAGTGCCCAGCTCTAGCCAGTACAAGGCCCTGCCCCCATGGGGCACCATGGGGCTTGAGGTGGGGAACCCCTGCTGCACTATTTTAGGCCCATTGTAAATAGGATTTCACTTCCTCAGCACCACAGCTCTCCTGGGGAAAACATGACCTGCCAGGATCCCCCTCAGTGTACTTCCTCAAATACCTCCTACACAGAAGCTGGTTTAATTCTGTGTGTAAGGCCTGGTGTCTGGGGTTCTCATTCAACATTGTTTCTGTGGGTGCATGGCACGAGGATGTCTTGTTTTAGCCACCTCAATACAGGAAGGGCTGCATTTACCCAGAACGAACAGGTGGTGGTTTTTCTTTTGCCTTCCTCTTTATCGGGCTTCTCTCCCACTCCTTCCCACTTGCTGCTCTGAGCTCCAGGCTTCCTGAGCTGTTCCCAGCTTCCCTAAAAGGCTCTGTGGCTTTCCCTCCATTTGGGCGTTCATGGTGCTATTGTCTACTCAGAACCCAGCCTTCTCCCTGTCCTCTGCCCTGACGTTAGCTCTTCCAGGAGTCACTCCTCTCGCACCCTACTCCTGCCCCCAGCTCCCACTTGTTTTGACTCCCTTGGGAGGAGAGGAGTGCAGTGCTTCAGGGACATTGCTTTTCTGCCAAACCACTTGTTTCCAGCACTGAATACAAGCCTGGCACATTGCAGGAGGTTCATAAATAGCTGTTAAATTATTCGATGAATACAAAAAGCCCGATCGATACCCACAAGTCAACTTTCCCAGAGTTGTGCATATACAGTTGGAATAAAGCACATAAATGTTTCTGGGGCCAGGGAGGCGATTCAGTTGAGACACTTGTCAGTGGCATCAACAGGGAGTTGGGGAACACGTCCCTTCTCTAGAGGGGCAGCTCTTATGGTATTTCAGAAGAAGACAGAAATCTGGATTTTTATTGGCTATGTTTCACTGTTTAAAGCTGGGTGGCTGGGAACACAGCGACTGACCCTATGACTATGCAGTGGTTCACATTCTCCAGCCCTTGCAGTTGTGGGGCCAGGTGACTAACTCTACAAATGGAAGTGTTGTGTGTCACTCCCAGGTCAGCTCAGCTGAGCCACTGCAAACTTGCAGCTCTCCTGTCCCCTGCTATGGTGACCCTGAAAGTCACATGTCCCAGTTGGTGCATCTTCCTGATGGGCAGTCTGTGTGTACCTCTGCGCACCAGGCACTCTATGGACTGGGAAAAAGAAATCAGCCTCTGCTGTGATAAGCCCCTGATATTTCAAGGATTTGTTAGTGCAGTATAACCTAGACTATCCTGACTAATGCAGTACATACTTCCAATAGAGATACACACACACACACACACACACACACACACACACAAAACACACTTGCAAGACAGAGGCCCTTAGTGGGGCTCTAGTTTGTGACTTCTGATTCATGACATGACTCAGTTTACAATACTTTCATTCACCCACAGCACGTGGGGAATGTGCCCATTTTGTTCTACGTAGTAGGAACACTTAAGTGGATTTTTCTGTAAGTCAAGGAATGACTAGTTATGAAAAGATGTTTCCTACAGAACTCTGGGCTGGGAGCTGCTAAAGCCCCATGTATTTTCTTCTCCGAGCCTTAATTTTCCCATCTGTACAATGGAAATATTGACCTATGATGGGATAGAAATGTTCTCAACTGTAGAACTCTGTTCAAACGGAATATTTATACCAAGTCAGATGAAAGGAGGCTGCTTTTTGTTGACAGTGAGGTGGGTGGTAGGGAGCCCCATTCAGTGCCTTGCCTACTGGCTCCGAATAATATTATTTGCAAAGCATTGGGCTGGGTATCATGTGAGATCTTCCTCACTCTGGCTTTTAGGACTGTTTTACCCCTGAGAGGCTGCTAACGCAATGGCTGTAACTAAAATGTTGAGTGTTTCTAGCTAGAGTTGCATAGCATCACCTGGGGGAAGCGGTGCAGAGGAAGGAATCAGGAGGAAATAGGAGTGTCCTGGATTGCAGATGGCATAGTGAAGAGAGAAAGGGGAAGGTGGGACAAAGGGTAAACAGCTTAGCTTAGAGGGACAGAGAATGAAGTATGCCATCTCAGGTGTGGGCGGGAGGTAAGCAAGGCTGGGGGAAGGCAATGAAGGGTCCACTTCAGCAAAGGGGGGATCTTCCAACTTGCCAGGCCGGGTCTCCAGCCTTATGGGATGGGAACCATGGCCCCACAGAAAAACAGCCTCTCCTTTGAGACACACATCTCTGTGTCTTCTGGCACTCATCATCTGTGGCTCTAAGCAAATCACATGGTTTCACTGGTTTTTACATGTTCCAACTTTTCATCCCAAATAGGCAACATCTCCATCTCCTTGAGTTCCAGTCCTGAGCTCTGGGGTCACAAAAAGAATTCTACTTCAAGTCTGTGCACTGTGCTTTTGTGTCCCTTTTACCAGATTGAAAGTTGAGAGGACTGTTATTCATTTTAATAACCTTAAGTGCGCTGTTGAGTTCTAAATTGAAATGTATATATACCTAAGGGGTATACCTAAGAGATAACTTGAATGAGAGCTTCAAGGCAGAGAAGGCATGCGCTGCGGCAAGAAAGCGAATGGAGGTTTTCCTCCCTTTGGAGTCTGTCCCTGAACCCGCCCCTTCAACTCTCACTCTGGGCACATGTGGCAGGACTTAGAGAATCTTGAACAAAGTGTTTGTCAAACTTTTATAAGAAAACACAATCTTAAATAAAACCCTAGGCAGAAGCCCAAATACAAATGGACTGAAGTGCCTTGGTTGAAGCAGGACTGGGGGCGGGGGGCGGGGGAGATAGGCTGGGGCTGGCCGGCCACTCAGGCACAGTCTGGAGACCACAGAGTGACACATGTAGCCAGGAAGGCCCAGCCTGTGGTTCTGGGAGTCAGACCTCCTTTGTCTTGGTCTGCTCCCCTCCCCCAGCCCCAGGGCACAGAGCTCAGGCTTCTAGGCTTGCTTCCCAGTTGGAGGAGGCTTTGTCTTCACCATAGGAGGGGCCCCAGGGGAGTGTGCCCGGCCTGTCCCCAGTGAACAAGCATTAAATTGTTTTAGTTTTCCGCTTCAGTGGTTGCTCTGCCAGCCCCATGGAGGGGCGGCTGAAGGCAGCCAAGCACCATAGCCTGCCCTCTCTATTGTCTCTGGCCTTTGGCTTGGGGCAGAGGGCACTGAAGTCTTTACAGCTTTAAGGCTTGGCTCATCTTTCCTCTTTTGAGGTCCTCTTTTGTGACCTGTGGCTCATCAGGTCACAACTATAGCCCAATTCCTACTGGCCAATGGAAGAGGAGAAAAAGTAGGCTAATGAAATAGAGTTTCCATAAAGTCAAACTGAGTGCATTTGAACACCTTTTACTTCAAGGCTCTGTGTTGCCTGCTTTTTAGTCTTACCATGCCCTCTCTTATAACATAATGGCGACAAAGCTGGTCATTGTTATCCTTAGTTGGCAAAATGGAAAATGTGTCAGTATCCAAACTTAAATGTTTGGAGTATATTTGGGAAACCTGATGCCTTGGTAACCTCTGTTCTAACATTTAAAAAAAATTACGATTCTTATTTTCTTCTTTAGGCATGATTAAAATCAAATATGTAACAGAAGTGACATGGGAAGCACCAGAAAGGAGGACAGAGCCTGTGGGAACCGGTCCGCTCTCACCAGAAGGAGGTAGGAGATTCCAAGACAGAGGGCAAATGCTGGTGACACTGTGACATTCCTGGGAAGCCTGAGTCTCCTGCTCCACAGCCTGAGGCTACAGCTTTCAAATGCCAGTCAGGGCCAGCAGGGAGGCCTGGAAAACAATGCACCTTAAAGGGGCCCTCCCTGGCACCTGTTAGCCAAGCAATGGCAGGAGCTGGGCCAGGAAAAAAGCTGCAGTGCTGGTGCCAGCTACCTCCGAGAGAGGGTCCAGCTGGACAAAGGCTGCCCCTCAGCAACACATTTTTGCTGAAAAAGCCAGCTGTTAGGATATGGATGGCAGACAGCAACTCAGTAGCTGCAGATCCCACCCCCTTCCAAGTTGCTGTTCTCACCCCTCCTCCCAATGCCACCATCACAGTCCTGAAGCTCAGCCACATACCTCCCTGCCCCAGTACTGATGGCTAGGAAGCCCTGGGAGGACACTGTGCACTGCAGAAGAGGCGGCTGCAGAGCCACCAGCCACCTCCGTTCCCCCCCACCCCTTTCCCTGGGCTGACACCACAGAGCCCTGCTTGCCTTTACTATATCTTCCTACTCATGCAGTTCTGGGTTCCCACTGACAGGTCTGCCTGAGCCCAGTCAGGCACCCAGGCTTCCCTGACATGGCTGCCCTTCCTCTGAAGGGCATGACCCTCTGCTCTCTTAAGGCTGGTCTTCCTCAGAGCTTCCTGGCAGCCCCAGCCCGGAGGCAGTTGGATTTCTGGTTTCTGTCTTGCCTTCAAGACACAGCAGGCATGGCCAAGAAAGCTGCTTCCAGGCCTCCTGCTTTCCCTCACATGCACACTCCCTGGCCCTGGGGGACCCTGTCCAGCAGCACCCCCGCCCCCACCAAAACTGGGCTCACCGCCCCTATGAAGAGGATATCTGTGGAAACAGGAATCCTCTCAGCTGTGCTTTTTGGTCTAAACAGATGCTCATAATGGCCACTGAGGCCTGGTGCCAGGGGTGCAGTCGCTTTGAGTGTTCTAGTGTCAGCTGCTGGAAGGGTGGTCAAACTGCACTAACAGCAGTTTGGAAGGGTGCTCCCAACACCTGCCTCCAGCTGGGCCACCCACTGCGCCAGGCCTGTGAGCCACATGCAGCTGCTGGGGGTGGTTTCCAATGAGACATGGTGTACCTTAGAAACTTCTGAGTCCTGGAACCCTCTGGAGGCTTTTGAAAGTTTAACACATGATCCCTGGGGAAATGCATGTGTGTGTACGAATACATACTACATTTGCGTACCACTGCAGGGGGGTCAAGAAGCTCTTGCTCATGTGCCCTAGACCCTGAGATCCCAGGTTAAGAACTTCTGCTGAAACATGTCACAGCAAAAGATGGGAAGCAAAGGGTGTAATGCAGGGAAGTCTGGGTATGAGTTTTACTGGAGTATTAAATTAGTGTGTGACCAGCATTTTGTGCCATCTCTCGGGCCTTGGTTTAGGTAGGGCTGGGCTGGCAGAGCCCTTTCCACTTCTGATGCTACAGGGCTATGACACTCCCCCCACCAACCCCCAAGGTCAGGCAGGGCAAAGGGAGGGGTTCCAAATCTTTCCCTCAGCAGTATACCCTGGGCAAGGAGCTCAGACAGCCAGAAGAGGAGACTGAGCAAACTGTACGTTCCCCTTTTAACAAGAGTGAAAAAAACAAAAGCACAACAAAACAAATCTGCAGAAGCTTTGGCTTGAAGTGCAATCACTTCCTCTTTGATTTCAATTTACTTTAAAACAATTTCAAAGTATTTTTTTCAATGTACTCTGTGATAGGATAACTACCCAACCTTTACGAGGATCTGAGTTTAAGGCTCTGCTCTGTGATTCTTTAGCTGTGTTACCTTAGGCATGTCCCTTTCCCTCTCTCAACCTTAGGTTCCTCATTAGTTGAATCATTGAGTGCTGTCAGGGTTAATGAGTAGACATGTAAGATGGGCCTCACATGTAATAAACAGAAGCTCCAGTAATAGGTCATAATGGGGCTCCAGGGAGGCAGTGAGTTTCCAGAGATGTGAAAGTGGTGACTGACTCAAAGAGCATGGCAGTCCTCCCAGGAGGAGTGGCTGTGAGCGTGGACATGTAACTGAGCTTATTCTTAAAACCTGGACCCAGACCCCCAGAGGGCCAGTCCACAGGGTTTTCTGGTCGACCCCACAGTCAGAGTCTCCCCTCTTTGAGGCTTTGCATTTATAGGATCTGAACTGCGATATACCCAAGTTCTGTTTGTGTTCTTTGTTATGGGCCACTGTCTAGCAGACCCTGACCTACGAGGACCCTGGACCTTCACTGTTCTTGACTTCTAGGCTACCCTCATGGTGGAAATATAACCCTTCCTCTTTCACACTGACACTGTAATCTGTGGACTCAACCTCATTTTCACTGTCAAGTCTTGAACCAGCAGTACAACACAGAATTATGTCAATGACTCATGAAAATACACTTAAACACTGGCAAAATACTGAAACACACCCCATTACTACTTCCAGTCAGCAGTATTTTGACCTAAGCTTAACATGTTCCATTTTCTCTTCTCTCCTTCCCCTTCCTCTTCCCTTTACCTCCCCCCGCCCCCGCTTCCGCCCTCTCCCAGTCCCTTGGATCTCCCATCTTGTTGGCAGCAGCAGCTCAGAAATTACACAGGGAAGTAGGAGGCAGGCAGATGTGCATGTGCATGTGCATGTTAGTCTGTTATTTCTACCAATTCATTTACAGTTTTTTTGTTTGCTTGTTTTTAATCATAGCTGCAGGCAACAAATCTTGATTGTGTTGTGGACAGTTAAGCTACAATGTAGTCAGTGGGGGTCTCTTCAGCAAGTGCAAGTTCATGGCTTTGGAGTCTAACCTGTCTGAATTCAAATTACAGAATTCCAACCTTTATTTGCTGTGACCTTATTTACTTCTTTTGTTAAGTGTGGTTACTAAAGCTCCCCATACAATATTTTAAGAGCACTAGCATTGGCCTTGTATTCATGCCCAACAGGATAAATAAACAGGGCTGTGCCAGATTAATGCAAACACTGAGGCATCTTGAAGAGTGGAAAGTGTAGCACTGAGAGTCAGGAGCATGGGGGAGAGCAAGGTGAGCTCTGAGGTCAGTGGGTGAAATGAGTGAGACCTGGCACAATAAACCCTGGGTTCAAATTCGGATGCCACCACTGATTCATCTGGGTAAAACTGGATAATTCCCTAAGTCTTCAAGCATCAGTTTTCTCGTCTGAAAATGTGGATAATGAAAGTATTAGGGATGTAAGAAGCAGAAGGCATACTGTGCTAAACCCCTTAGCACAGATTAGGGGAGAAGGCAAATCCACTATTTGACAGTGACTGTGAGGCACGGATAGCGATTGCTTGGAAATCTGAGAGTTGTGCCACAGGCGCTTGGAGCCTCTCCGTCCAACTCTAAGGTCAATGCTTCTAGGATAATGGCTAAGAGTAGAGACAATGTGGGCAAAGTGTAGCCTGTGGTCGCCTCACCTGTCATGCTCAGGTTTTAGCTCTTAAAATGTCCTTCCCTTGGAGGAGGTGCTGGCGCAATGCCCCACTCCCCATTCAGCACTGGGCCCGAGGCTCTGGGTGAGTCAGGCTGGCAGAGCGAGGGGACTCAGCTTGCGGAAGCCGAGGGGCAGCAATGCCCAGGCTCCAGGGCTCATGGCTGGAGGCCGGCTCGGGGACGGAGGTGTCAGTGCTACCTGGACGCCCCAGAACTCTTCTGCCCACGTATACACTCACCATCCACACATCGCGCAGACCAGAGGCCGCTGTCAGTGCTGAGCCCTCGCCGGCTTCCGCGCTGCGTCCTAGGCGCCTACTGCCTAAGGCCGCCGGGATTCGGCGCGTCGGAACCGCCTCTCCCCGCCCCTCGGCCCGCTCTGGCCAACGGTGACGCCTAGCTGTCCCTCTTTGTCCCGCCCCTCCCCGCCTCTCGCCCAGTGCGGGCCAATGGCGCCACCTTGTCCGGACTGTCTACTAGGCACACATGGAAGGGTCAGCTTTAGGCAGGGCGGTAGGAGCTTCCGGGAAGGTTGAGGTGTCGAGCCTGCGGGGTGTCGTCGGATCACTACAGGCGCTCGGAGACTCGCTGAGGAAGCAGCCGCAAGAGTTATTGGCTGGGAGGGTCCTAATACCTTGGGGTAACCCGATCCCTGGGTTTCCAACAAAGGCCGCTGCGTGGGCGTTTACTAGTTACTAGTTGTTACTAGTGTGCTTATCGCGGGGGGTGGGATGTTATCAGTAAGCCCTTGAGCATAGTTTTTTGTTGTTGTTGTTGTTTTTTGTTCTCAAGAGGCACCAGTTGTGGAGAGCTGTTTGCTTGACGTGGCCTCTCAGAGCTCCACTGCGTTAAAGAAATCTGATCCGTTAATAAAGAGGGAAAGATAAACTCCCAGTCACTGCCTGCTTCACGAATGTTTGTTAGCCTGCACCAGGCGGAGGGGAGAGACCACAGGGCTCTTGGGGAACTCAGAGCGGTTCAGTATTTCTGGGCTGTGCGAGTGTCAGGGCAGGGGACGAAGTTAATGGAAACATTTTTGATTTCTGTTTTAGCTCCTAATTCCCAGTCCTGACCTCAGAATGGATCTCCTCTTTCCTACTCCAACATAAATCATTTTAGTTTCATTTAATCTGTGGTTCTTAATCTCTTTAGAGTCACATGGCCACTTTAGAATTTGATATAGACTCTAGAAAGATAAGGTGCCCACACTGGCAAAAATCAGCTCAGTTAAGTCTCGCTTTAGAGAGGCTGTGCTAATCATTGTTGTAAGGATTGCTGGATTTGGGGTAAAAAGATTGGGCTCTCCCATCTATTGGGTTGGCCAAGAAGTCATTTTAACCAATGACTATTGATTTGGATATTTCAAGTATGTCAGCTATCTCCCTCTATTGGCTTCTAGTGGGTAGAGGCCAGAGGTGTTAAACATCTTCCGATGCATAAGACAGCCAGACAGCAAAGACTCATTTGACCAAAATGGCAAAAGAAACTTCACAAACCACTTTGGACACGTTTGATCAGTCACAGCACCTTCTCCACACACTGCACAAATCTTTTTTTTTTTTTTTTTTTTTTGCGTTTTAGTTG
Source organism: Mormoops blainvillei (assembly GCA_004026545.1). NCBI lineage: Eukaryota > Metazoa > Chordata > Mammalia > Chiroptera > Mormoopidae > Mormoops > Mormoops blainvillei. The sequence continues at coordinate 54,753 of PVJD01001458.1, read as the reverse complement.
CGTTTTTACCTTTCTTGAAACAATAAAGCATAATAAGCCAAAAATGTTGCATATTTTCTTCCCTCTTCAACAGTAAAATGGCTGCACAAAAATTCACCAATTTTGATTTTTTTTATATGCACGCTGATATGACAGCTGTCACAATACAATCTAACGAAATTGTTTCGAATAAAATTAAAGGTAACTAAGCACTACTAGAGTCACTGTACGTACAAAAATTAAATGAAAATTTTGACCAGCCCAATACTTTCTGTGTGAACTTGCCATATTGCAGCCTCTCTGAGACTCAATTTTCCCACCTGCAAAAATGAGGGGGCTAAAGATGATCAATCCAGGGATCCTTCACCTCTACCTTTGTGTGAGTTCATGGAGAATGGCTCATCCTCTGCCAGCTCAGGGCATCCCTGTGGTTGGGGACCCCCTCTCTTGTACAGTCCATAGATCTGATCATCAAGGCTGAGGCTAATAATTGGGTGTTTTGTTTTGTTTTTTAAACAGTGGGTAAAATGCAGGATAACCTTCGACCTGTGAACATTTATTCATGCCCAATACGGTAATTAAACAGCACCATAGTAACATACAATTTCTCTTGGGCTTTCCAACTTTTGAAAGTGAATTAACCTCTCATCTAGTTGATGCTGCCCTCAGGGCCCCCTAGTCTGGAGTGAGGATTGGATTTGAGGAAGCAACACTATGTGTCCTGAATGCCTGGTGTGTCAGCACTGTGCTAGGTGCTTTGTATCAGGGATACCAAGCAATCTTCTCAAAAGTCCTGAGGAGGGGGCCTAACTACCTGAATTTTACATGGAATGCAAGTGTCCATCATCAGGGTCCTCAGTTCCTTCAGAAAAAGGATCACCTTTTCCTTCAGTATTCAATGGAACTGTTAAATAGCCTCCAGCTATTTATGGAGGGTGTTGTGGATACTGTTAGTTACCAACCCAATATCTATTTCCTTTGGAAAAAAAGAAGAGAGAAAGGAAAGGAAAGGATAGGAAAGGGGGAAAAAGAAAAAGAAAGGAAAGGTAAAGGATAGGAAAGTAGAAAGAAATTTGTTCAGAGCAGCAACATGCGGGCCCCTAGTGACAGGTCATTATCACTTGTATTTTTCATACTACACTCATGCAACACAACAAAACAGAGGTTCGGCTGCCTGCCACCACAAAAGCCACACTTGTGAGGCAGATGCTGGTGCAGAAGGAAAGAGGTTTTATTCAGATCTTACGTGACCTGGGTAACTAGTGGACTCCTGTCACAAAGACCATCTCCTCTTTCGCTCAAGCTCAAGGTTCTTATAGGGTTGGGAGGGGAGGGATTTTTCCTATCCAATTGCCTTTCTAGCTTTTGGCGTGCTCATGGGGGCTCTATGCATTCATCTTCCTGGCTTTCTGCAGGCACTTGGGCCCCATCCATTGACATATCGAGCTTTGGGTGCGCTCAGTGTAAGAACCTCTGCCTGCCGCCATCTTGGCCAATGGGGGAGAATCCCCAGTACTCCAACTGTCTATGGTAACACTCATAATCCAATAGTGAGTCATGAAATTAAGTTAGTAGATGACTAGTGTTTTAAACAATTGAAGAGAAAATATCAATGTGCCACACACATAGTAAACATAAAGTTGTTTTTCATGAAACTTGTTTGTACTATTTATGTTTCAGTTGTGCATATTAGGCTGTGATGTGAAATGTGTTTCTCACAGTGGGCCACAGTCAGAAATATTTAAAGGCGACTGCCTAAGTTAAGCTTGACATTCCTTTTCATGGCTTTTCCAGCTTCCTTCCTAAAAATGGCCGTATGACCTACTTCTGGGCAAAGAAATGGGGGAAAATGTGTGGGAGGAGGGGGATTTTGAGGGAGAGGGAAGGTGACTTTTGTTTTCCTGGTAGAAGGAACAGATGCCCTTTTCCCCGGCTTTTCTGTCTCAAATGTGGATATAATATGTAATGTCTGAAGCATTAGCAGTAATTTTGAGTTCATGATAAGGCTGGAAACATAAAGATAAAAGGAGCCTGGATATTCATTCACATCATGGAGCCACTGCACCATGTCTGCTTACCCTAGACTTTTTGCCATGGAGAAAATTAAACTTCTATTTGTTTAAGCCAGAGGTTGATAAGTCTGTTCTATAAAGAACCAGATAATACATATCTTTAGGTTTTGTGGGCTAAGTGGTCTGTGTTGTAGCTACTTAGCTCTGCTGTTGTAGTTTGAAAGCATCCATACATAGACAACATAAACCGAAGGTCACAGCTGTGTTTCCAGTGAAACTATTTACAAAACAGGTGGCAGGCCACATATAACCATGTACTGTTTGCTAGCTCTCCCCTAGATGATCTTGCTGCCTTTATGATCTTGCTCTCTCATCTCATCTCCTTTTACTTCCTGCCCTTCTGTCTACTCTGGTCCACTTTTCTTCCCACACATCAGGTCCACTCCTACTTTGGGGCCTTTGTACTTGCTGATCCCTCAGTCTGAGGGCTTTCTCCCATAATGTGGACAGGACTTGCTCCTTCACTTCATTCATGTCTTTATTTACAAATCACCTTCTCTTCAAAACCTTCCTTGGTTTCCTAACTAAAATGCCCTCCCTGGCCCACAGGTAATATTCTGTGACATGTTGTTTATTTTACTTCTTTAAAATGAGCTTCTTTTTTTTTAAGAAGATTTTATTCATTTATTTTTAGTGAGAGGGGAAGAAAGGGAGAAAGGCAGGGAAACATTGTTATGTGAGAGTTGCTTCTCAGACACCCCCAACAGGGTACCTGATCCGAAACCCAGGCATGTGCCCTGACTGGGAATTGAACCCATGACCTTTCGGTTCACAGGCCGATGCTCAATCCACTGAGCCACACCAGCCAGGGCTATCATGAGTTTCTTAAGGGAGGGAAACTCTGTCTGTTTCCTTTGATATGGGATATGGGCTCTGCCTGAAATGTCATGGTGTTTAATCAATATTTGGTATATAATTGATTTTTTTTCCTTCCTGTCAGATTCAGGTAAGAAAACAGACTCAGGGAGGCTCCCTATCCCAGCCAAGGGACACAACAAGTGATGTGGTAGAATCTGGATTTGCACCCAGATGGCCCTGGGAGGTCATGTTTGTGCCACCATCAAGTGAGAGAACAACATCTACCTCCATTAGAAGATCAGGCCTTAGAGGAGCTGAAACCACATAGCAATTTCTGTAAGACCCCTTGCCCTAGGGCATTACCCCAATAAAGGTGGCCTCTGGGAGATCATTAAGGGAACCAGGCATTATCCTGTTCATTTTGGGCTTTCTCACTTTTACAGCATTCCTGCATAACAAAGTCTTTAGAAAAGTCTTTATTTTGTGAACAATCCATTGTGAACAAATGGAAACACTTGTGATTCAACATTTTTAGTCAGGAAAGCACCACAAAGAGTGAATTTATATTTGATTTACAAGTGGGAAAACTTAAAGGAACCTAACAGTTCATAAAATATATGTGACGCTTTGTGCCAGGTAAGGCTACCACTGGGGAAAGGTGTTCTGATCAGTTTTTACTTGAGGCTTCCTGGCCTGAGGGTATTGCTCTAATAAGACTGAGAAATTACCTTCTTCCTTCTGCTGCTTTGAGAGGCAAATCATGAAAATGCCTGGATATGATCATATGTTGAGATACTATTTAGATTTCTCTGAGTCTTCAAAAATAAGTTTGTATATTTTAAAATAAACAGTATTAATTATGAGGATCATTTTCAAGGCCATTTCCTTAAACCAGTAAAGGGGAATTTGAATTAAAATTACTAGTTAATTGCCTGAGGCCTTTTATGGATGACTTTGTATGATTTTTCCCCCTTCATTGTCTCTGACATAAAATTCACCACAAGCGGCGTTTTAAAGCAATTTTAAAAAGTCTGCATGATTCCAAATGTAATTCTTTAGAAAACAATTGAATGATTGCATTTGATTGAAATCTGTAAGATCCAATTTAAACCAAACAGCCTTTCTTTGCTTTAATGAGCTTCTTCTTCTTCTTCTTTTTTTTTTTTTTTAAAATGAAACTCACTAGCAGGAAGAGGCCACTTAACAGAATGCTTCTTTGCACCATTTGCTTTGGTGGAATCCTTGACTAGTGAGGTCATCCCACTGTGTGATTTTAATAAAAGAATTTGCCATCAGTTTTCAGATGCTTTCTCAAATAATCTACACACCACTTATCCTTCTTTCCTATGTGCAATGGTTTTCATTAACTCCATTTGTTAGCACATAAATAATAACTTGTTAATATATGGAACTCTTTAACACACAGCAGGGGAAAATTTATCTCCAGATAGACTTGATTTTCAATGACGTATGTATGCCACACAGGTGCCTTTTTATTAAACACACACACACACACACACACACACACACACATACACCTGCTTTATGTATTATTTGTTCTTTATGGTTGTGCTTTGGAAACGCTTTTGTATCCTACCCTGTAGAATTAAGAAGTGCCTAGGCACAGTTTCCTAGGAGAAGCAGAGCTTGTTTTAAAAGGTGGTATAGTTAAAAATTGCTGCTAAAACCTCTTTAGCTCAAGCTCTTTCTCCATTTGGTGTGACTGTCCTGAAGTCTGCTCCAGAAACATACGTGAGGATAAGGATGACCTGAACATCTATAGGCAGAGAGCAGAAACAGACCTGGTTTGTCGATGAGTCAGAGGTCTTTCTCTTCACCGTCTCCTTATCATCTTGACACTGGACATACATAATTTGGGGGTAGTGGTTCCTTCCAACAGTATAAATCAAAACGCTAGGGGAGGGGCATCTCTCCACTTCCTTAGGCTTTTCCTGCCTTCTAAAGCCTCTCCCAGACCTGTGTCTCTCCACGCAACCCATCCACACTTCATACATCCTTCCACCTTCTACTTGCCTGTGCTCCTAGAGGTTGCTGACAATGTGGGGCTGCTAGAAAGTTGATTATTATGAATGGACATTGTAACATCTATGAGTTGATAGCATCTAAAAATAAGATGAAAATAATTATGGCAATAAGAGACTCCTGAACAAATTGCATTTTCAATGTAACTATAATTTTAATAATAAAAAATTATGTTGTTTAATATTTTGGTTCATTTAACAAATAGCAAGACTGTTTGCCAGATACAGGGAACTAAGTGAAACAGTGCAAAAGCAGGAGAATTTATAGGACAATGCTTCTCAAAGGAGAATGTTTTAAGTAAGGATTTACCTCCACAAAGAGTCTAGTGTTGCTTGGGAGCCAGAATTTCTATGAACAGCAAGATACTGAGATTCAAGGCTGAGAACTAATAAGCAGTTAGGACCTTCCCTCAAGCCAGATGTTAAACAGTTGAAGGAAGAGGAAATCTTGCAAGTGGAAAATAAAGGAACTTTGAGAGGGCACAGAGCATTTGCACAAACAAGGGCCATTTATCTAACTTCTGGGCTATGTATTTTAAAACAGGTCAGCCTCAGAGAATGTGGCTTCGGCTGTGTCCTGGAGGGAAGAACAGCCCCCTCGACCTCTTCCATGCATACAGCTTCCCAAAGAATACAAGACATGCCCAATGAGGAAAGGGCAAGTCAGTCAGAGTTGACCTGTTAACCCTGTGTTTAAAAAGAAGTTTCAGCTCAGTCGATTTCATCTCTGAACCTGCTATCAAAGCCACCTCTATTCAGCCCCTGGTGTGAAACTTAGGGGCTGCCATCCCCAAGTTTCCTTACAACCTTTGTAACTATGAGCTAAGGACGTGTGTGTTCAAGGAAGGATAGTGTTGCTAAACTTCTTAAATTTTGTGTCCATTTGGGAATCAGAGTTTTCAAAGTGAAGCTGGGACAGAATTAGAATTACCACAGTATTAGTTAAGCTTCTCCGGCTAAACAAAACCAGTAGGACACCTCCTATGGGGATAGATGAATAGGAGATTATACACACACACACACACACACACACACACACACACACACACACACACACATCTGTGTGTATATACACACACACATATATATATATATAGAGAGAGAGATAAATTTTAAGAAATTGGCTCATGTGATTGTGGGGGCTGACAAGTCCAAAATCCTTTGGACTGGCAGCAGTCTAAAGATTTAGGTAGCAGTTGATGTTGCAGCCTTGAGTCTGAAGTCTGCAAGCCATTTGGCTGGAGACTTAGGCAGGGTTGACTGTTGAATATTGAGGCAGAATTGCTTCTTCTTTGGGAAATCTCAGTCTATTCTTTTAAGATCTCCAACTGATTGGATGAGATCCACCTGCCACATTACGAAGGGTGGCCTGCTTTACTCAAAGTCTACTGATTTAAATTATTAATCACATCTAAAAAATATCCTCTTAGCAATGCTAGATTGGTATTTGACTAAACAACTGGGCATGATGGCTTAGCCAAGTGGACACATAAAATGAACCATCACAACCAGTGAGTTGGACCAACAGCTTGTACCCCTCCCACCTTGCTCAGGAGAGACTCCGTGGCAGGGTACGGCCTGATACTAGGCATTCCAGGGCTCTTCAGGATATAACAGTGCCTCCTTTGCCAGAGATTTCATGCTTGAATGCAACCTATATAATCTGTGGCAATTTTTGCGGAACTCTGGCTTCTCTATTAGTATATTGGGTCTAAATTGGGAATTGGCCATATAATAAATACTTTCATCTCTCTTGCCACAACTCAAGCAAAAGCAGCCATAGGCAATCTGTAAATGAATGGCATGGTTGTGTTCCAGTAACACTTTATTTATACAAATAGCCAGAGTGCCAGATTTTGTCCCTGGGTAAAGGGAGAATTTGGGGTGATATCAAACCTTTTCTCCCTGCCAAGCTGTCAAAGGGAGTGGGTAAGTTATGCTCTGGCATAAGATACTTTCATCTATGAGGATTAAAAACCCCAAACAAAGGGAATTTTGTTATCTTACACAATAAAAATCCTAGGAATGGGTATTTCCAATGCTGAATAAGTCAGTGCCTCAAAGACATCTTCAAGGACCTTGGTTCTTTCCATCTCTACACTCTGTCATCTTCAGCATATCAGTTTAGTTCACCCAGGTATTTTAAAATAGTTTCTATATTTTTTGGCAAACATGACCACATTCAGTAGAAGAGGAAGAGTGTGCTAAAGCGAGACTCATTTTAATAGCAAGAAAACCTTTCCCAGAAGGCATTGGGTCATCTCCTCTCACTTCTTATAGGCCAGAACTAGGGTGTTGGTGCTGCAGAACTAGGGCATGACTGGCTTGGTAAAGTGTCTGGCTGGCCAAGGGGAAGATGATAAATCAGCCATGAAAATTCAGGCTCTACCAGCAAGCAAGGGTTCAGCGGTGCCCCTGGGAAGAAGCCCAGCAATGCCTACTCTAACTGCAGAGACCTGACAGATGAGATGCACCCATTCCAAGGAGGGCAAACTAACTGCCTTGTGATGAGTGAGCAGCATATGAAGGGGAAAAAGAATGGCAACAGGCTGGGGAGAAATACAGCAGAGAAATACTGTTGAGTAATGCATGAGGCTCTGGGTAACTGGGAGAATACCCTAAAGTGAGAAAGGAAGTGAGACCACGAGCACAGTCAGCTAGCCCAACCACCCAAACCATGTGGAAGGGAACTGAAAAGTCCATCAAGAAATGAAGAGCAGCTGCGGGGGCCCGAGGCTGGAAAGTTCCCCACACCAGCTGCTGTGGGTGGAGGCCTTTATCCATGGAGCACTGGCTGGTCTCACTCTGCTAACCTTCTCTATGAGTTCCAGGGACTGGAGCACAGCAAGCAGGGGCAGCAGGAGACCTGAGCCCAAGAGTGAACCTGGAGGGGTAATGAACCTGGTGTTTTTGCTGTGTTCCTAAATGTTTAAGTGACATTTATTTAGCCACTTCTTAGCTGCATTGGGGTGGGGGAGATCCTATGGAGGCTGGGGTTTTTGTCCAGGGCTAGGAGGCTGACCATGTGAGAGGGTTTGGCTGCTCAGGCCCATTAGCAACCCAGGGAAAATCCAAAATGCACCAGGCCTCCAGCAGGAGGAACAAACAGCATAATGCATTGATTGAGCCGGGGCAGGAGAGCTCTGCAGGTGCTATACCACACGGGCTGTGTGTGGGTTGTGGTAGGGGTGGTTAGTGCTAGAAAGTGCCCCCGGACATTTGGTTCAAGAGTGAAAAGTGAGGCAAACCTATTCACAACCAAGTGGGAAGCTGGTCTTTTGCCTTATCCCACCTAAGCTAGCTCTCCCATTGTCTTACTTCCTTTATCCCTTCCTGTCTTCCTTTCCACATGCTCCTGAGAAAAATTAGAATCTTAAATGATTTAATTAGAAGGGAACTTACAGTCATCTGTTCAACACCCTTCTTATTCAAAAGATGAGGAGAGAGAGTGGCCGCGGCCATGGGCTGTTGAGGTGTGTGGCCAGTATCAGACTTTGGTCTGATGGCATTAAGAATCCCAGGAGCCTGGATTAAATACTGGTCCTACTGCTTTTCAGCTGTGTGGCAGTGTTTAAGTCTCTAAATTATCCATTCTGTGGCTTCTCACCTATAAATGTGACCATAAAGGGCCCCGACTCATAGGCTGAGAAGACTATAAGAGGTGGAACCTGCAGAGCACTGTGTGACTGGCACACTCGGGCCTCAGTGCTATCAGTTGTTGTCATTGTCACTAATAGGGTTCTTTGCTTTGTGCCCTTTCTACTGCACAAAAGTTTTCTTTGTTATGTATAGAGAATATGTCTGTTGGCTTCAGATTCTGAGGGACTTGGCCATGCTTCCCTTGCCCTGGGATAGACTATTACATACCTGGTAATATTCTAGTCCTACCTACTGATGGGGGACTAAAATGTTGGGAAAAATTTAGTTTCAGGTAATAGCTAATAAGATTAATAATCAGTGTATATAAAAAGCTATTGTTTCGGGAGCTGAAGGTATGACCCACCTTGACTCCAGGAGACCATCAGCAGTTCTACCTTTGTGTCTCAGGAGGACTGCAAGCAATCAAGGAGGCATCTGAGCCACTGTACTCCAGGGTGAGATGCCCAATCATCCAAGGCACAGATAAAGACCACTGCCCAAGGCACAGATGAAAGGATGCTGCAGCTTTTATCTGATTGACTTTTTCTCTGAATTCCAAACCCATATCTACACTTTTCTTCTCCTTATAAAATGGTCAGTTTAAAATGGAGTTTAAGGTGGTCTGTTAGGGTACAAACCTTCTGTCTTCTCAGATTTCCGGCCATCTGAATAAAGTGCCCATAAAGATTCAATCCCTGTCTCTGTTTATTGGGTCTGGTAAGTGACAGGCAGCACAAACCCTGGCTTTTCCAGTGTCACTACTTTTGAAGCTCAATGCAAATATACCTTCCTAGATTTCCCCTTGAATTCATCTCTCATAGTACATTGTTTACAATTTTATTGTAATGTTTATTCCCGCCTCACATCAGCCATACTTAATAATCCATCTCTGGGATCAGACAGCATGGCTGATTCACCCCTCCAGCCCAGCACCATGCATGGTTCCTGTTTAGTGAATATTTGTTGAGTTAAATTGACTCTTGTTCCTGGGAACCTATTCTCTAAGTTTATATTGGTGCTTCTGGTTTACAAGAAAGTGAAACCAGAAAACCCTGCATTTGGTTTTCACTTCCAGAGGGAAAATTCTGGTAGTGAGCTACCTGTCACTACCAGAACCAATAAGTAGAGACAGGGATTGAATCTTTATGGGCACTTTATTCAGATCACTGGGGATCTGAGAAGATAGCGGGTTTGCACTCTAACAGACCATCTTAAATTCCATTTTAAAATGACTCTTTTTTTATAAGGAGAAGATGAGTGTAGGTAAGGGGTTTGGAATTCAGGGAAAAAGTCCATCAGATAAAAGCTGCTGCATTCTTTCATCTGAGCCCAGGGTGTGTTCATCTCGCTCTGGAGTACAGTAGCTCAGATACCATCTTGATTACTTGCAGTCCTCCTGAGGCACAAAGGTGGAACTGTTTATGGTCTCCTGGAGTCACAGTGGGTCATAGCTTCAGTTTCTGGAAGAGTAGCTTTTTACATGCATTGATTATTAAGCTTATTAGTTATTAGTTACCTACACTAAAATTTTCCAGCTCTTGAGCCCCCCATCAAAAGGAGGGGTAGTACTCTGGAAAGAGGAACACAAAAGACTTGGAGCCTACAAACATCCAACTGAGTTTCTTGGAAACTGAAAACTGAGGCAAAACTGAAGTTGGTGACATCCTTACCCCCACTCTGGGCTCTGTGCAGCCTCAGACAGATGTAGCTGTGTAGCGATAAATGAATCATCACGGGCATTGCTCATTCACTTGTTATTTTCACTTTGAAGGGAAATTTGATTTGAGACTCATAGGGACTTTTAATATACATTAGGTGATAAACATTCTATTGGATGGACTTGTGTACCTGCCTCAGTGTATTCCCGGTATATTTCTCCAGTTGTAGTGCCCCCTACCTTCCCAGATCACTGTCCCAAGAGACTATGCAAATTTTCCAGAATTTCATGGTATAAAAAAAAATTGCACAGCTTATTTTTAGATTCAGTATTGGATTTTCCTTGGGTCAGCTCTGAAGTCTGGGCAAATGCTCCCTGTTAATGTATACAGCTGGGCATCTCTCCCTAAGGCTTAGAGCTGGCAGGTCCTTTAGTGGTGACCTCATTCCCTCAGGCTGCATGTGAAGAATGATCCAAGGTCCCAAATCTCAGCAGAGCCAAGTGAGTCTATATTCTTGGCCTCTTGGAAGCATCTTTCTGTGAAGTTGTTTTCACCTTTGTCATAATGTGGAAGAAACTCAGAACATAATGTTACACTTAAATGAAACTCGACCTCTCTGAATTGCACTTTTCCCCTGTGCAGAGGTCTTATCAGTTCTTCCTTCTTTTCAGGACAATTGGAAGACAACAGCCCTGCAGACTCCATGGGAGCAGTCAATAGAGACAGTCCCTCCCTATCTCCAGACACTTCTTCACCCTCTAGGTGGTCAAACAGTGTCTGTCAACTGGCTGACCAGCAGCTATCCACTCTAGCTGAGCCCAGGGCTTTGAGGGAAAAATGCAGGCTGGATGACTGACTAATTTACAGAGAAGCTAGAAATTTTGTGCAGGCAGGAGATGGGAGCAAGAGGTTTTCCCGTTTCAACACACAAAATGGTAGTTTCTTTTGAGACATCAGTGAGGTATGGGATGGATAGAACCCCAGAAAAAAAGGCTCAAGTTTGTTCTAGAGACAAACATGCTGCTGGCAAGGAACTGGCTCCAGGCTAAGCTAAAAGGAGCAGGCAGGGCTTGGCGAGAGTAATGTGTAGACTGTAGAGGGATCTGCATTCTACCAGAACTGACCAACGAGAAAGCGAAAGATTCCAGAGTGGTTTTAGGCACCCATATCCAGGAAAGGAGTATTCGAGGATCATGTAGACCAAGGGACTGGTGTTTACTGAGTCCCTGCCAGCTACCAGGTGCTTTACTTTACTTATCATCCTATTTAACTCTCAGTGCATTCTTGGAGGTAGGGAATATTATTATACCTTATTTACAAATGGGAAAATGGATGCTCAGGGGGGTTATATGAGCTCCCCTGAGCTCATATAACAGCTGGTTATACCAGCTGTTCTTTACAGCTGGTAAAGAACAGAACTAGGACTCAAGCACTAGGACTGTGCACTTGATGTTCAAAATTATAACTAAATGCATTCCATTTCTTCATGGTCATAGCAAAAAAAAAAAAAAATTAGGAGCAAGACTTCTAGACTGGCAAGCCAAGGGACTTGAGGGCCTTGCTTCCAACAAAACAGCTGCTCAAGAAAATTTTAAATACCAATTATTTAAAATCTCTTGCAGTTGTCCTAAGGACATATAGCAAATGGAGAAACATTCATTTAGTAAAGTCTACCACATCTTGGTAAGAACAGGAATGTTATGACATTTGAACAACCGCCCATTCCCTTAGTCCCTCTCAGCTCCATCTCCTGGAAATTACACCAGGCTCTATACTCTGCGAAGGTATCGTCAATAATATAGGGACTCCCTTTCCCTCTAGCTCCCAGTTTAATTTGCAGATTTTCCCCAAGAGGAGCAAGATGCTAGTGTTTCTCATCCTCTGAGGCCCTGTGTTGAAAAAATTCTATTCTAGGAGGGCACAACCAAAATTACTAAGGTCCCTCTTTTCTGCTGAGCCCCCACTCATACAGCTGAAGCTCCATGTGCAGCAAGCTGAGAATTCTGGGGGTTCCATGCCAGGAGGGATGAGCTGAGAACACGACCTATCCCCATATCCCAGTACCCACCTATAGAGCAGGAGTGTCACTCCAGGGAAGCAGATATTTGTCCCCATTTCTGGCTCCTGTGCTGTGCCACAGAGGTCCTGTCCACTGAAAAAGCAGACAGTAAGGATGAAGAGTTCATAGTTCTGCCTGAGGGGACTAATTTTATTTGGAATAGAATGTGGAGAGTTCTATACATGAGGGAGTTGTTGAAAACAATGGAAATCTTGTTGTGAAGCAAGAAAAAAGTTGCTCGTAACTCCATGGTACTGGTAACAACAAGCAAAAGGGCAGAATAACCAGAAATTTACTAGTGAACTGGATAAAGCAATAGCCAAGAAGAGTTCTCTTGAGATTACAGTCAACCCATGGGATCAGGAAGGTTGGACCATGTACCAGGCTGTACCCACTCAGGAGAAATCAGTAGGATGTGGGACAGACTTGAAAACATCCCAATCCACACACAGAGGGCTTAATCACACTCTGGCCAAATACTGGGTGAGGGAAACTTCCAGAAATCCAGGCTTAAAAATAAAATTACACACATCCCTGAGAGTTTGGCTCATAGTTTTGTGTGTCTAAGCCTGTGCCGTCTCTGGAGTGATCAGAGAAGAAATATACAAGCTACTAGTCCCTGGCTGAATAGGAAAAAATGTAAATTTCTAGAATTATGATAGAAGTCTTCAAGTTTTTCTCTCTCCCCCACACACATATGTACACACATGCAATGGTAACAGGTAGGTGCATAACTTATCAAAGGCCTTAATCACAACTTTTGACAAATAATTAGTTTATGTTGATGCTGGGGAAACTCCTAGGTAACCAGGCTAAAATATTAAACACAAGAAAAAAGTCTGAGCAAAGATATTGGAGGCTCAACACTGGGGGAAAATTGATTGACTTTAGAGAATTAGTCCAGACCAGCCAGTAAACAAATAAATGAGTAAATAATAAGAGACCCAGGCATGGGTGATGGAGACCCAGTATCTAGAGTAGCTACCACATATCATCTAAAATGTCCAGTTTATATATAAACAACAAAAAAAATAACATGTGATACACAGTGGAAAAAAGCAGGCAATAAACTGTTTGAGGGGGCCCAGAAGTGGGACTTAGCTGACAAAAACTTCAAGGCAGCTATTATAAGTATGTTCAAAGAACTAAAGGAAACCTGTTTAGAGAATTAAAGGAAAGTATAATGATGTCTTACGAAATATAGAATAAGAATAAATCAAATAAGTAAAACAAAGAGATATAAATTGTTTTAAAAAAGAACCAAATGGAAATTCTAGAGTTGAAAAGTACAATAAACAAGAAGAAAATTAATTAGACTAAACAGGAGATTTAACATAGAGGAGGAAAGAATAAGCAAACTTAAAGATTAATAGATTAATAGAGATTATGCAATCTGAAAAACAGAAAAGAAAAAAGAATGAAGAAAAATTAACAGATCCTCATACTAATGTAGGACACCATTATACACATCAACATAGGCATAATGAGACTATCGGAAGGGGAGTAGAGAGAAAAGTGTGAAGAATAAATACTTTAAGAAAAAATGGCTGAAAAATTTACAAGTTTGATGAGAAATATTAATGTACACACCCGAGAAGCTCAGTCAATTTCAATTAGAATAATTCAAAGAGATTTACATTCAGGTGGATCATAGTCAAAATGTTGAAAGCAATAACAAAGGGAAAGTAACTCATCCTGTACAAGAAAAGCTCAATAAAAATAACAGCTTACTTCCCATCAGAAATAATGAAGGCCAGAAAGCAGTGTGAGGACATATTGAAAGTGCTGAAAGTTGATGCAAAATGTAAATAAACAAACAAACAAATAAATAAATAAACTCTCAACCAAGAGCATTATATCCAGCAAAATTATCTTTCCAGACTCAATGAAATAAAGATATTCCCAGACAAACAAAATCAGAGAGAATCTGTTACCAGAAGATCTGCCCAACAAGAAATACTAAAGAAGTTCTTCAGGCAGTGACAATAATAGCACAAATATATAGGGCAGTTGGAAACAAAGCTATTTTGAATTAAGGAAATGACACTAGATGGTAACTTAAACCAAAAGGAGAAAATGAAGTGGCAGATAAGAAAGTTAATATAACAAATGATAAGTATATACTTGATATCTTTTCTTCTCTTGGCTTCTTTAAAAGATATTAAGATTGTAAAAGTAATAATTACAACAATGTAGTGCTGGGTTTGTTACATTTATAGACCCATTATATATAATAATAATACCACAAAATAGTAGGGACAGAGTCGAACTATATAGAAGTAAAGTTCCTCTGTTTCAATGGAATAAAGTTAGTATAAATGTAAACTAAGTTTTGATATTTTTAAAGTGTACATTGTAATCCCTAAGACAACCACTAAGAAAACCATTCAAAATGTAATTAAAAACTTATTAAACAAATCAAATCTTTACACTAGAAAATATATACTTAATACAAAAGAAGGCAGTGAAAGAGTAGCAGAAAAATAAAAAAAATACAGGAAACATATAAAAAACAAAAAAGAACATGGAAAAAATAATTCTTACCATATCAATAACATTAAATGTAAATGAAGTCAATAATGTAAACAAAAAGCCAGAGGTGAACAGATTGAATAGCAAAACAAGATTTAAGTGCATGCTGCCTACAACAAAAACACTTTAGTTTCAAAGATACAAATAGGTTGAAAGTAGAAGATGAGGAATAGATACCAGGAAAATAACAATTGTAAGAAAGCTGGAATAGATACAGTAATATCAGACAAATCCACTTTAAAGCAAAAAAAAATTACTAAAGATAAAAAGGGACATTATATAATGCTAGTAAATGCATCAAGAAGGTATACATTTATAAATATGTATGTATCTAACATCAGAGCCCAAGATACATGAGAGAAAAACAGAATTGAAGAGAGAAATAGGCAATTTAACAGTAATAGTTAGAGACTTCAAAATCACATTTGGAATAATGGATAGAACAAATATCAGATTATTAACAAGAAGATGTGAATAACACTAGGAACCGTGTAGACTCAACAGACCTCCACAGAGCGTGCTCTATCCA
Source organism: Mormoops blainvillei (assembly GCA_004026545.1). Taxonomy (NCBI): domain Eukaryota; kingdom Metazoa; phylum Chordata; class Mammalia; order Chiroptera; family Mormoopidae; genus Mormoops; species Mormoops blainvillei. Next base: position 39,445 of record PVJD01001458.1, on the reverse strand, counting down.
ACAATAAGAGAATTACGCATTCTTCCTAAGTACATGTAGAACATCCTCCATGATAGAACATAGTAGAAGATAGATTATAGAACAAGCTTAATAGATTTAAAAAGATTGAAATCATACCAGATACATTCTCCAACAACAATGGAATTGAATTAGAAAATTTGATTAAAATAATACAATCTTAAATAGCCAAGGAGTCAAAAAAGAAATCACAAAGGAAACTTGAAAATACTTTTCCAATAAATGAAAACAAAACCTCAACATAAATCATGTGCGATGCAGCTAGAGCAGTGCTCAGAGAGAAATTTATAGGTGTAAGTGTATATATTAAAAAAAAAGAAATATCTTATATAAAAAAAACTAATCTTCCACCTGAAGAAAATAGAAAAATAAGATTAAACTACATGTAAAGTAAGCAGAAGGAAGGAAGATTAAAGATCAAAACAGAAATAAGTGAAATAGAGAATATTGAAACAATAAAGAAAAAAATTAATGAAACCAAAAGTTGGGTCTTTGAAAAAGTCAACAAAATTAACAATCCTTTAGCTAGACTGACTAAGAAAAGAAGAAAAGATTCAATTTACTAAAACTGGAAATAAAAAGAAGCTATATCACTACTGATTTTAAAGGAAAAAAAAAGGGACTGGAAGATAATATTGTGAACAACAGCATGCCAACAAATTAGGTGATGTGGATGAAATAGACCATTTCTTAGAAAGACACAAACTACCAAAACTTATTCAAGAAGACAGTTTTTAGAAATTTTGAAAATAAAAAGTTTGAGTTAGATCTAGGCCCAAATGGCTTCACTGGTGAATTCTACCAAAACATAAGGAAGAATTGTTATCAGTCCTTCACAATCCCTTTCAAAAAATAGAACAGGTAGGAACACATTCTAACTCATTTTACCAAAACAAGACAAAGACATCACAAGGATAGGAAACTGCTGATCAATATCCCTAATGAATATTGACACAAAAATCCTCAACAAAATACAGCAACTATAAAACACAATCCAGCAACATATAAAAAGGATTATATAAATGGGCAAGTAGGATTCATTCTATGAATACAACACTGGTTTTTAAACATTTGAAAATTAATAAACCATATCAAAAGAACAAAGGGAAAATATCACCTTCGAAGATGCAGAAAAAAGCACTTAACAGATCCAATAACTTTCATGATTAAAAACATTCAACAAACTGGAAATAAAAGGGAACTTCCTCAGCCACATAAAGGAAATCTACAAAAAAACCTAGCTAACATTCTCAATGGTGAAAGACTGAATGCTTTCTCTAAGGATCAGGAACAAGACAAAGATGCCTGATTTTATTCTTTTCAGTGTTGTACTGATAGTTTTACTTGGGCAAATTAGGTAAGAGAATAAAATAAAAGACCTTCAGGTAGAAGAGAAAGAAGTAAAACTATTTCTATTTGCGAATGACATAATACTGTATGTAGGTTATGATAAAGAATTGATTAAAAAGTCTTGTAATTAATAAATTAGAGGCATCACACCTCCAAACTTAAAACTATATTATAAAGCTATAGTAATCAAAATAGTTTGGTATTGTTATAAAAACAAACACATAGATCAATGGGCAGAACAGATAGCCCAGAAATAAACCCATACATATATTGTCAATTAATTTATGACAGAGGAGCAAGAATATACAGTGGGGAAATAATAGTCTCTTCAATAAATGGTGTTGGGAAAACTGCACAGCCCCATGCAAAAATGAAACCAAACCCCTATCTTACATCATACACAAAAAGTCAACTCAAAATGGATTAGAGACTTGAACACAGACCTAAAAGCATAAAAGTCCTAGAAGAAAACATAGGGGATAAACTCTTTAACATCAGTCTTAGTGATGATTTTTTTTGGGGGGATATGACACCAAAAACAAAGGCAAAAAATAAAAAAGAAGCAAAAATAAACAAGTGAGACTATAACAAACTAAAAGGCTCCGCACAGTAAACAATCAACAAAATTAAAAAGGCAACATGCAAAATGCAAGAAAATATTTGCAAATCATATATCTGATAAGGGATAAGTATCCAAAATGCATAAAAAACTCCCACAACTCAATAGAAAAAACACCAAACAATCTGATTAAAAAATGGGTAGAGGAACTAAATAGATACTTTTTTCAAAGAAAACATACAAATGGCCAAAAAGTACATGAAAATGTGTTCACTCTCACTAACCATCATGGAACTGCAAACCAAAACCAACAGCAATGAGGTATCGCCTGACACCTGTTAGAATGACTATCATCAAAAATACAAAAAATAACAAGTGTGGGCTAGGGCTAGGATGTAGAAAAAAGAGAATCCTCATGCACTATTGGTGGGAATGAAAATTGATGCAGCCACTATAGAAAACACTATGAAGGATTCTCAAAAAATTAAAAATAGAACTATCACGTGATCCAGCAAATATATTCTTGGGTTGATATCCAAAAGAAATGAAAACAGGGTATCAAAGATACATCTTCACTGCCATTCATTGCAGCATTATTTACAATAGCCAAGATATGGAATCAACCTAAGTGTTGGTCAACTGATGAACAGATAAAGAAGATGGGGTATGTGCACATACAACTGAATATTATTCAACTGTGAGAAAGAAGAATATCCTGCTGTTTGAGACAACATAGATGGACCATGTTGTTTCACATTATACTAAGTTATTTCACATTATACTAAGTTATTAGCACACTATGCTAAGTTAAATAACTCAGGCAGAGCAAGACAAATACTGCATGGTATCACATACTGCAAAATCTTTACCATCCCCCAAATCAAACTCAGAAATATAAAACAGAAAATTGGTTGTCAAGGATTGCGGGGTAGGGAAAATAGGAAGAGACTGATAAGGGCACAAACTTTCAGCTATAAGTATGAATAAAGTCTGAGGATCTAATGTAAAACATGGTGACTAGAGATGATAACGCTGAACTATATAATTGAAATTTTAAAAAAAGATCAGCAAGTTTGTAAACTATAAGATCAATATACAAAAAACAACTGCATTTCTGTATACCAGCATCTGAAAATGAAGTTTTAGAGAAAGTTCTGTGAGGTGATAGATATGTTAATTAACTGACTGTTAAAATCATTTTACAATATATATGTATACCAAATCATCACATTGTACACTTAAATACATATAATTTATTTGTCAATTATACCTCAATAAAGCTGGAAAAATGAAAACTGTTCTACTTCCAAAAACATGAAAAAATAAAATAGTTAGAAATAATTTAAATAAGTGTAAGATTTGCACATAGGAAACTACAAAACATTATTGAAAGAAATAAGAGATCTAAATAAATGGAAAGTCACCCTGTATTTATGGATTGAAAGATTTAATAATGTTAAGATGTGAATAGTCCCAAACATGATATAGAGAGTCATGAAATTTCTATCAAAATCCCAGATTGTTTTTTTGCACATATTGACAAGTTGATACTAAAATTCATATGGAAGTGGGAAGGACCTCAGACGGCCAACTTATCTTGAAAAAAGAGAGCAAAGGGTCTCATACATCCTCATTTCAAAATGTACTTTATGGCAAAACTACAGTAATCAAAACAGTGTTGTAATGTTATAAGGACAGATATACAGATCAATCGTGAAGAGTTGAAAATGGAAGTTTGTGATCTGTAAGTTTTTGACAAAGGTGCCAAGATAATTCACTGCAATAAATAGTGCTAGAGCAATAGGACAGCATGTAAAAGAATTAAGTTAGACTCTACCTCACACCATGCACAAGAATTATGTCAACATTTATCATATTTCTCAACTTAGGAGCTAACATTTATTCTAAAACTCTTAGAAGAAAATATAAAAATAAACCTTCATGAGCTTTAGTTAAAAGGAATGATTTATTAGACTTGACCACAGAAGAAAAAGCAACAAAAGAAAAAATAGATAAATTGGACTTCCCCAAAATTAAATATTTTGTACTTCAAAAGACACTATTAAGAAAGTGAAAAGGCATCCCACAGAATGGTGAAAATATTCTCAAATTATATATCTAAATAGGGTCTGGTATCTGGAATATATAAAGAACTCTTACAAGTAAATAAACAAACAAACAAACAAACAAAAAAAGACCAAGAAAACCCAATTAAAAAACAAAGAAAGCATTTAAATAGATGTATCTAAAGAAGACATACAAACAAATGGTCATTAATTATATGAAAGGATGCTCAACACCATTAGTCATTACAGAAGTACATATCAAAATAATAATAAATGGATGACTATAATAAAAAAGACAATAACAAGCATGTGGAAAGGATGTGGAAAGTCAGAACACTCACACAGTGTTGGTGGGAATATAAAATGGTACAGCCCCTTTTGGAAGTTTAACACTTCTTTAAGAAGTTAAATATTGAGTTATCATTTAACTCTACAATTCCACCCCTAGGTATATATTTAAGAGAAATGAAAATATATGTCTGTCCAAACATTTGTATGTAAATGTTCATGTTCATGGCAACATTATTTATAATAGGCCCAAAGTGGAAACTGCCCAAATGCTTATCAACAGATGAATAGAAAAACACAATGTAGTATATCCATATAATGGAATATTTTCAGCCATAAAAAGGAATAAAATAAAGATATATTTTGAAACATGAATGAATTTTGAAAACATGCTAGGTGAACAAAGCAAGTCACAAAAGACCATGTCTTATCTGATTCCATTTATATGAAATGTCCAGAAAGGAAATCTATAAAGACATAAAGTAGATTAGTGGTTGCTTTTGGGTGTGGTTGGGGTGGGGTGAGGAGTGACTGTTAATGTTTTTTGGGGGGGCGTGAAGAAATGCTGTGAACTTGAATTGTGATGTACTTGTTAACGAATGTACTAAACACCAATTGAATTGATGAGATTTATGGTATATAAATTACATCTCCATAAAAATATTTAAAAAACTAAAAAACAAAAAGTCCCTTAGGACTGATAGGAGAGAGCGGTTATACTGCCTGGCCTCCAGGGCATGGCTCTTCGTGATGGGGGGTCCACCGTGGCTCTCTAAGCTGGGGGGTTGCTGGTTGTACCTTCTCCAGTTTCAAGCACTGGAATCTGGATTTGAGAAAGAGACTTTTGGATCTGCATTGGCCCTACCCCAGAGATAAGTCTTGGTGGTGTTTTCCTCAGTGCTTCCTTACTTCGGGGCTTTCTTACTGTGAGGACCCCACAGTAAAAGAAAAGTGTACTCAACACTGACTTGGGTGATTTGTAACCTGAAGAGCACTTCCCTATCTTTCTTGGCTAAGTGATCGCACCAATCCTGAGAGAAATTCTGCTATTTCTACTTAATAGGGGAAACTGAGATGAGAGAGGTAAATGGGGTTGGCCAAGGTCAATCAGCATGTTAGTGGAAGATTTAATGAGTTCTTTCTACCCAGTGTTCTTTCCACTCTCAATTACTGTTTCAGATCTGTAGAATCTCTGATCTGCTTTCTGCTGAGAAAGGGACATGGGCCAAGCTAGGGTCAGCCCTTCTATTTTGTTCTCAGCAAGAATGACATTCTGTGCAGGGATAGGAGTGAATAAGGATGTGGCTGGGTTGCGTTGGGAATCAACTGGCAACACCTGGTATCCATCTGCTTATGAGGAGGTACAAATTTCTTACCTGGTCCACTGACAGAGGTGAGGACTTTGGTCTGTTTAATGATCTCATCTCAGCCTTTTCCTCTTTTTCCAGCAATGAGTGTTTGAAAACTTTACTTTGCCAATCTTGGTAAGATGTATTGTCTAGACCTCTAATGCTTCATCAGACTCTCCCTTAACTGATGACAGGCACCAAGAAGCCTAGATGCATCAGAGTCACATGCACAGCATATCACCTGGAACTCCCGATTCCCCCTTCATTGCTAAGACACAACAAAAACGATGCTCTCGGGTTTACAGAAATGTTTATTAAATAGGATCTGAGAGCTCTGACATTATACTTCTGGGTGTGCTTCTTGTATGTAAGCAGGTCATCCATGCAGCTCTGCTGCCTAGCCTTCTGAGAATGGAGCAGGAGCATCGGGGTCTGCAGAAGCCGGCTGCATCTGTGCTGTGCTCATCACATTCCCCTTCTCCACATGACAGGTGCAAGAGCCCAGGCTTCTCCCACTTGGGATCCTTCTGTGAACACATGGCCTGTCTAGGACTCCTCCCCATTAGGAATTGGGTGCAATTCTCATCTATCCATACTCATGTTCCATATTAGTCCTGTCTCTTGAATGTGACTCTCAGGTTCTGAAGTCCCTGTTCAGTGGCAGTTAAAGAAACAGCTCTACTACTTCCACCATGGAGGGCTTAAGGAAATGTGTTTGTCATTTTTTCACTTGGTTTATGAAAGAACTGTCACTGCAGGAAGAGATCTGCTAATTTGAGACACTGGCTGCCTTTAGGCACCAAAATGATACTAGCTTCTAGTTGGCTATTTCCATACATTTGCAAAATAACTTGTAGGGGATGTTGAAAAGTATACAAGAATGAACACACATTTCTTATCCAGCCCGTAAAGCATGTTCTGTGAGTGCTGCTCTGCAGATCTTGGTGTCTGCTCACACACGCACTCGGGAGCATGTAATTGGATTTCTCATTAACTCTATAAAGATTGTCTATAAAGAAGAGTGTGTTTGCTCTTCCTTCCACAACCCCGTGGACCAAAGGACACTTTTTAGAAATTAAAATATATTGCAAATCCTTTAACTAAGGAATATCTGGTTCAAATTTCTTTGCTCAGTCTGGGTTAACTATCACTTCCATAACTTGGTTGCAGAGAGCTAAGTTGCCTGATCGCGCTCCTCCTATCGTCTCTCTTTCCCTCCTCTTCCCTCCCATTTTGAACAAACATATATTTATCACCTATTCTACTACCAGGCACCTAAGTGTGGCAGAGCCACTTCTCTATGATGGGTGAATCTTCAGGGTACCACCTCTGTGGTCCTTGCATATAGCAGGCACTGTGTCTTGTGCTGTGGCATATTCATGGCTGAAAACTGTCATTGGCTTTCAGGAGCTTTTAGTTTACATCATCTACTTGGAGTCTTGGAAAGGTTCATGTGGTGGGGATGCAGAGAGGCCTCAGCGGCGCTTTTGGAACAAGCACCACTCACCTGGCCTGGCTGTGCCTACAGTGAGCAGAGCGGCACTTTTTCCCTGAGTGGCTCTGTGGCTCTTGCCGCCCAGTGCCAGCCTCAGAGCACACAGAGCATGCAGCCCACTTCTGCACACTATCCCCTGCCCCGAGGGCCTGCAGCCTGGCCTTTTCTCCTAATCTGAGCAATCTCAGTTGGGGGTTGGGACCCATGGTCACCTTGTCTGTGGATGTGCATAAGTTGCCAGTGCATCCTCGGGCCTTCAGAGCTGGGATGCTGCCTCCGAAATGGGACAGGCCATAAGTCCTTGTTGAATGTTGGGACCTAGGTCAGGAAGAGCAGAAGCCTGGTGGCTTCTCCTGGGGCTGAAGCAGCCTTGTGTAAAGTTGGAGTGAGGATCTCTTTGGAGAAAGTACAAGGATTTCCTCACTCTGTGTCCAGGAGGAAGAACCTGTGCTGGTTTGAAGCAGTGTGGGCTTCATTTGTGCCTCCCTCAAGGCTGCTTCAGCACTGATCAGGCTGCTCGATGTCCCCACAGGCCCACTGGTGGATGTTTGGTCACCCTTTCAAGAGCTGTCCTACAAAGACTCCAGGCTTCCTGGAGGGCCCACAGGCATCAGAAAACTTCAGGCAGGGCCATTAACCTATGCAGACCCCTTGCCGAGCATCTCCAAAGCTTGAGTAAGCAGATCAGAAGAGGATGGTGTCCGTGAGAGAAGACAGGAAGAGTGGAGCCTGGGGCGGAGGGATGATGGGGGTGGTGTCAGAGGTGGTTTCCTCTGGCTCACTGTCCTCATTGTCCAGGCCTTCGGTGAGACCTGGGATGATTCTGACCACACTATCTTCAAAGTGTACCTGCTTCTTCTTGGCTAGCAAGTCAGCTGGCTCCGGAGTCAGCTCTGTCAGAGCATCTGGGTGCTCGAGGGTGCTGGGCTTCCTGGTCCCCTTTAGGATGCACTTCCTGTGCATGAAGAGGGAACTGGGCCCCTCCTTGAGGGCTCCATGGAAGGTGTAGGTTTGCTCAGTGTCCCCAGAGCTGGTGGTGCTCATGGCACTGCTGGAGGGGTCTGTGTACTGCTCCTGGTGGGCTGGCACCTCAGAGGCAGCTTTGCTCTTCTTCCGCTTGCTGAGAAGGAAGTAGGCCAGGCCAGTGATGATGAGCATGGAGCCTGGAAGAGATCTGGGAGGTCAGGATGCTAGATGTGTCCTAGAGAAAAGCCAGAGGCTGTTCAAGCCCACTGTTCCAAAAGGCCACTGCAACACACCTGTGTGGCCACACTCAGGCTGCCTGTGCTCTAGCCCTCTCACCTAACTTGTCCACACACACCCACATCAGATTCAAGGGGCAGGACTGGTGACTGGCTGAGGCATGTCAATAGGGCCAGTGCCATGCTAGGGTCCTGCTCCTGAGTGTTAGATAGGGGACCCTGTGCCTGAGGCTCCGTTTCTACTGACAGCTGACCCTGGTGCTGCCTGAACAGCCTTCCATCCCTACACTCAGCCTCCCTCTTAGTACAGCTCACTGGAACTGGACCTGTTACACTTTTAATGGGTCTGGATTCTATGTTGGTTACTAGGCTCCATGTGCTGAACTGGACTTCCTTCCCACCCCAGAAGTGGGAGACTCCCTTCATATTTTAGCCTTCCCAATAACCACAGAGAAAAGTGCAGATACTTTTGGGTGGGGCTGGCATAGCATTGGCCCCCTTCCTGGCCCCTCATGAAGTCTCCAGGCCAGAAGATCCTCAGTTCCAGGCTTAGACTTGCAGCTCTGGGTTCCTTGCTGGGAGTCCTGCCCTGTCCAGAGGAAGAGGGGAAGGTGGCTGTCCTGCCTGCCAGGGCCAGAGCCTCTTGGGCCTCTCTCCCTTTTTAAGGAGCAGGAGGTAGTAGCTTGCTATAGCCTCTGCAGTGCTGAATCCTGCTCAGGAGTCCACTGGAGAGCCCCGCAGAGTGGTCTTTGGAAACCATGACAGGTACATTAAGAGAGACTGCAGGAAGGAAAAGAAGACTCTGGCTTTCAATCTTGTCTCCTTGGGCAGCTTCCTTCCTGGCATTTTAGATTGGTCATGAGGAGGGGCACAGTCGTACAGCTAGAAGGAGGGCACAGGGGGCTGTTAGCAGAAAAAGTCATGGACAAAACCCAGGAGGTGGAAGTATGAGTCCTGGCTTCTGAGATCAGGAACCCGGCTGACCAGCAGGGTTTGTGAGGTGAAGTAAGGGAAGATGTTGTGGCTGTGAGGGTCTTCTGGGGTCCAGTCATAGTGTGCCTTCCCAACCAGGCTGAGGAGTCTGGATCTGAATCAGGCACTGGAGAGACACGGGTGGGTCTGGGCAGAGCAATAACCATCTCTCACCCTCTGAAAGCTCAATCCCTACACAGGCTTTGAAAGAAAGGACAGGTCCTTTTAGAGGTGCAGCCTCTGGACACCTACATGAAAGGTTAAAGGACATTACTACCATGTAATCAGCATGGGGAAATCTGACAGGTCTTCATCCTCATGACCAAAGCCAGAGTGGGCAGGGGGGCCAGTGGGGGCCTGGAGCCAGTGTCACTGCTGAGGTGAGGAGGATTTAGCTCTTCCTGCTCACTGCCTACCTGTAGTGGGGGCTGCCTGCCTCCACTACCGCCTGGAACTCCTACCTGGGATGGTCACATGCCAGACGAGGACAGGGTGGAGGAAGCAGGCCACAGACAGCAGGATATAGGCTAGGAACTTCTGGAAGCAGCCCAGCCACTGGGCCTTCTCCCTTGCTCTGTAGGCCCGGGACCCTGGCTGACACCTGGGAGGAAGGAGTTCAGGGTTAGTGGGAAGCAGAAAGAGACTCAGGAAAGCCTCAGCATTCCACAAAGCAAAAGGAGGCTGGGGTGGTATTCTGCTGTGGCCATGCCGTCTGCAGTGGCCTGGGGCTGAACACTCCTAGGGTGGGAGTCCTGAGTTAAGAGTTGCAGTTAGGGGTCTTGCCTGTTAACCCTCCACCCTGCCCCAGACGGGCTGCAAAGGCAGTAGAAAGGAGAGTGGGGGACTCAGGGATCCCCTGGGAAGTCCACAGTACAGTGGAGAAGGTGGGCAGTATGGGAGACACCTGGCTGGGATGGTTATGCGGAACGTCCACTGCACAAAGGGCTTGGCTATGTGGGTGAGCAGGCTGGAATCCAGCTGCACCTTGCTCCCAGAGACTTGCCTAGGCCTGAAATGACATTGGCCCAGAGGGGCTTCTTAGCTGGCATGCAGAGTCCATACATGGGCCTGGCGGAGGCCTGGCACTGAGCAGGTTTTCTCAGGGTTGCTATCTCCAGGTTTCAAAGGAGGGAAGCACTTGCCTTTAGGTCCATCTTCTTCATTCTCCAAATTGGCCTGGAGCAGGGTACAGCTTTATCCCACCCAGGCTGGCTATGGGAGTGATGGGGGCTGGCCCTCCTTCCACAGTCCCACTGCTTGCCAAGACTCCTTGGTTCCCCCTGGTGGTCAATTCTTTTGTGACCAGACCCTAGCGGGGCAAGGAGGGTTCCAGAGCTGCTAAAATGCACATTTAAGCCTAGGCTCTTCCCTCTCTGGCCCCCGAGAAGAGGAGAGGATCCCTTGTCAGTGAGGCTACTTACTGAAAGCAGATGGCCAGCATCTGAGCCACAAAATAGGCCCCTTCACACACGGAGATGGTGGCTCCTGTAAACCTATGATGGAGACAGGTGAGGGAGGCTGGGCATTCTTTGATTCTCTCTTCACTTTCCTGTGGGCTGTCTTCTCATAGCAACTTGGCCTCCTGGGTAGCTACAGCTGACCAACTGACCAGGAGTTTCTTGACCTAATCCCATCACCCAATCAGCTTCCACCAGGGACCATCTTGATGCCAGGACCTGTGCTGGGTTGGGCTGTGGTGGTGAAGAGGTTGGGGTCTGGGGCCCAGAGATAGGTGAGGAGGGAGCTGCAGGCCAGCAAGAGAGACCACCTTGATCACAGCACCCCTGTGTGGACATTCTACCTACTGTCACCAGGACAGATGGCCACTGCCTGACTGTGACAGTCTTGAAGCTGAATCCATTTTGTTTTCCCTCTTTTCTCATCATCCAAAAAGTCACTAGGACAGGCTAACTGTATTCCTTAAATAGCCTTAGAATCAGTCCCATTCTCTCTGGCCTTACCTGTATCACCTGAGTTTGAACATTGCTCCTGGGACACCTGTACCACCTTCCCCCTTTTGGCCTCCCTGACTCCCTGGCCCTCATTTCCTTCACTGCTCCTCCACTTGTCACCAGAACCTGCCCCAAGGGGTTGTTCTGACACCTGAATCTGATCACATTCTTTCCAATTTAGAATTCTTCAAAGTGTCCTCATGTTCCAAGTGTGGTCCAGAAACCCTCCAACCAGAATCCCCTGGGGAATATGTAAAATAATAGATTCCTGGGCCAGTCCCAGGCTTTCTGTTTTTTTTTATTGGAGAGTCTCACTGGCCTATAGAATTTAAATTCCTTAGCATGCCTTTCAAAGGCCTACACGAGCTTCCATATTCCTCTGAGTACTCAGGAAACTACCAGGTGCAACAGGACCTTTGCACAGGCATGATTCTCTTGGAAGAACTTCTCCTTTCTCCCCTTGTCTGTCTGGTAGTCTCTAATTCTTTCCTGTGGCCCGGGTCTACTCTTGGAAAGACTTATTGTTAACTGTTCTATGAACTTGCACTGAAGTGAATGAATGAGTGAGAGGACATGTTGCCTTGCACTGGAAGGGTTTCCTCAGGGTCCCGGGCATGGTCCCTGATCAGCTGTGTGACCATAGGCAAGGGGCTTGACCCCTCTGTGCCTCAGCTTTCTGAGAGTAGTTATTGTGCTTCAACAATAAAATTGTTACAAGGACTAAATGTGTTGATATTTTAATTTTTAAAAAAGATTTTCTTTATTTATTTTAGAGAGAGGAGTAGGGAGGGAAAAAGAGATGGAGAGAAACATCAATGTGTGGTTGCCTCTTGAGTATCCCCACTGGGGACCTGGTCTGTAACCCAGGCATGTGCCCTGACTGGGAATCGAGCTAGTGACCCTTTGGTTCACAGGCCGGCATTCAATGCACACCAGCGAGGGCAGTGTGTTGATATTTTTAAAGCCCTTCAAATGTGATTGGCACATAGTGTTAATTATATACAGATATTGGGGTAGGCAAAAATTGGTTTATAGTTGTTCATATAGAAAAATATATATTAATAAAGAACAATAACAGAATAAGCCCTGCATTTTGCTTACTCACAATTGTAAACCTACTTTTGCCCACTCCTGTATATATTAGTTACTGTCATTGCTTTCTCTCTGTCACTGTGGCCATTTAGTACTTTACCTCTACTTTCTCCCATTCTCTCTTTGCCTCCTGGTGTCTCCCTAACTCTCTCTCTTCAGATTTTAAGTGGTAATACCTTCAGGCAATGGGTAAGTGTGAGAAAGGCAGTGAGAGGTCTCATGGAAAGGAGGAAGATGGGAGAGGAAGCAAGTATAGAGGAGAAGTGGAAAAGAACAAGGGGAAAACCAATGACAGGTCAGTTCCTTCTGGTGCCTAGTGTTGACCATGGTCACTGCTTGGTCCTAGGGACATAGAGAAGGCAGTGACATCCATACAGGGTACGTGCTGCAATGGATGAAGGCTCTGATTGTGAGGGAACACAGTGCCACGAGTCCAAGATCTGTATGAGGGAGAGTGTATGTTGTGGGAAGAGTATGGGAGGGAGGACTGAAGAGAGGGAAGTGGGACATTTGGACATCTGTGTGGCCCTTGAGGAATGAATGGACATGAATGCAGGAAGGATGGGCAAGATGGGCTGTGGGTGTTAATCCCTGGGCGTTGGAGAGCAGGGAATAGGTAGAAATAATTTCTTCTAGGACTGGACCATGGAGTGACCAGATGGGCACAGTGTCCCTTTAGGACAGGCAGAGCAGTCAGGAAAAGGCAGGGTGCTGGACAGAAAGCAGGCAGCATTAACTGGCTGCAACCTGACCTGGTATAGTAAGATAATACCCCCCAGCTCTTACCCTAGTAATGTTTGTGGGTGAACAAGGCAACCATAGGGAGAGGAGGAAGTCCAGCACCTGCCCCCGGATCCTAGGAAGACAGTGTATAGTGGCTGGGACAGGCTCAGTAAGACACGGAGGAGCTTTAGAGCAAGAAGTCACTGCCAGCCAGTGGGGGTCCCAGGCAAGGCAGGGGTCCCCGGGCAGAATGCCAGGAAGGAATGCTTCGGGAATGCTGAAGTGGGTGAAAAGGCAACCTGGATGCCTCAGAGGATGAGCAAAAGCTTAAGGTGAGGTGATTTGGGTGAGTTTGGGAAAGAGTCAGAACCTTCTGGGGTATAAACTGAGTGACAAGAAATAAGGTGGAGGTCAGAAGATTACAAAGAAGTGTGACCTGGAGGCCATGGCAACCATTGAAAGTTGTCAGACGTGTCTATGTGGCTGATGTTATGGCATTGTGGAAATGTACTGGGAGGTTGGAACACGGTTGGAGGTTGGTGGATGTGATCCACTTTGCACATCAAAGGGCTTGTCTGAGCAGGGGAGCTCCTTAGCATGCAGACGAGGCCACTGTGATGAAGGTGGATGTGAAGGGGAAGGGGTGGGGGAGAGAGAATGCATCTTGCTGACCCCATGGGCATACTGGACTCCCTGTGTTCTTCAGAATCAGGCTGCTGAGAAGCTGGGTGGTCAGAGCCTACAGGGATGCCAGGCTTCCCTCCCTCCCTGGGACAGCACTACACTGTGACCTCCTCCCTGCCAGGGGGTGTTTGCAGAGACAGCTGGCAGAGAAGAAAGGACAGGGGCTGGGGAACTACATGGACTGGGGCTCTATGAGTCTGTGCCCTGATGTTCATGAGCCTGGTGGTGTGGGCTGAGCTGCTCACTCCCACTGAATTTTCTCATCTGCAAAATTAGGACACTATTCACTGCTACAGTGCTGTCAGAGTTAAATGGAAATAAAACATTCCACTGTGCTTAGCATGGAGATGGGCTCAAATTTACAGTCTTTTCAGATTCCTCTCTCTCTAAAACGAGAGCTCAGTTCATGTTTGCGAAGGAATTATTATAGAGATGAATGGGTGGATAGACGGATGGGTGCATAGATGGATGGATGGATGGGTGGACAGGCAGTGGTATGGGTGGGTGGGTGATGGAAGGACAGTTGATTGATTTATGGGATGGTTTGACTAAAGCCCTTTTCAAAGCAGAGGATATCTGAAGGCCCCCTCTATCCCTTCTACCTCTGGGATAGGGTGGACTTATCATGGGCAAGGGCGGGATGCTCTGGGTTAATCTGAGAAGACAGATTCAGGGTGGGCTGGGCAGAATATGCAGGCAGGGAAGGGTACATGTCCACATACTCACAGCAGGTAGAAAGCCAAGCTTTTGAAGTGTCCCTGGAGAAAGGTCTCAGCGCCCACGCCGATCAACACTAAACGGAAGAGGAGAGGGGAGAGTGGCCCAGGTGCTCCAGCCACAGCACCGCCCTGAGGAGGGCTCCTTGGGGAATGTCCCCCATGGGGCACAGAGATTGGTGGCTGGGAAGATAGAAGAGATCAGGGAGCCTTCTGAATTGGTCTCTGGAAACAGAGTGGTTTCAGGCAGAACCCCAGAGGTCTTTTAGTCCAGTCTCCCAAAGCACAGTCGCCATCCTCCTCTGCCTGCACTGGTCATGCCACCATCCCTGAGCACCACCAGAGACAGCTCATAATGACAGGACACCAAACGCTCTGTCCTATAGCTATCCAATGTGTGTCCGGCTTCAAGGACCCTCACTGTCCTTCAGACCCTTGCCCATGTGTGCTGTGTGTCTGGGCTTCAGTGGTTGGCCATGCGTGAGACCTGTCTGTTCTTGCTGTTTTCATGACCTTGTTTTCACTTGCTGGTTTGGCTGCTGCATCTCACACTCCTGGCTCATTGCTTTGGACCCAGGGCTGATTAAGACCTTGGGGTTTTGCTCTGACATGGGATGTGCTCAGCCTCGTCTCCATCTTGTCCTTTCTTGGTAGCTGGTGTTCAAACACTTGTGGTCAAACACGTAATCTTCTATTTTTCCAAGCTGAATTTTGTCTCGGATACACCTTTGCAGACTTGCTGGCTCCCTGTCATCTGCTCACAGGGACTCTCTTGCTCTGACAGCTTCACTCAACCAGCCATGGCTCTGACCCCATCCACTCACTGATGGAAACATTTCCCAGACAGCACTCAGATGTCCACAGACCTTCTTCCAGGACCATGTTGACCCACAAATCACACCTCTTTCTGGACTTAAGTGATCATACTCCACGCACCTACATTTCTCTCTGGGCTCAGATGACAGACGCACCCTGGTATTTGCCACCTTGTCCTATCCTACCCCTGAAACTCAAAGATGGTGGGTAGGGTTGTCAGATTTGGCTGTGAGGGACCCTTCGTCTCTGCTGTTCACGGGCATCCCCAGGCCTGGTGCCTTCTTTCTTCCCTGGCCAGAGAAGCTGTGTAAGCTTCTAGCCCTGGGTGGCCTGCCCAGCACAGAAGTGCTACCTCCTGAAATGCAGTGTGGAGCCCCCCACTTAGGCCACCAACACCTTCACCCTTACTTCTGGGGGAGCTTGTGGAAGTACAACAGGGAGAAGGGGACAGAGTGCTTTGATCCAGGAAGGGCAGGGGAGCACCCATGTATTCCTGGTGATGGGGTCTCCCCTGTGCTTGCGAGCGGTGGGGGACACTGTGTCTCTGTCCTCGGCGGCTCCCAGCTGCTTGCTGACTCTTCCTTGGTGAGGAGCAGGGAATGCTAGTCAGCCACACACGCCTCCACAGTGCCAGCACAACCTGCAGGGCACTTAATGGTTTACACATAATGGTCACAGGTATCCCGGCTCCTCATAGCAGCCCTGTGATACAGAGAATTCCATACTCCCAATTTCACAGGGAGGAAAATGAGGCTGTGTTGTTCTCACAGGGACACACACAAACCAGAGTGTAAAGGACCCACAGACAAAATCTGAGATTTCTGGCCACGGTAGTGGGGCGGTTTCCTGGTTTTTACTGTCTACCAGTGTGTGGGTGCAGTGTGTAATGTGTGCATGTGTTTTGTGTGTTGCATGTATATGTTGGTAAGTATTGTGTATGCTATGTACACATGTGGTGGTGTGTATGCATGTGTGTGGTGGTGAGCATGTTGTATGTGATAGGTATGTGTATGTTGGGATATGTGTTGTATGTGGTATATGTGTGTGTGTGATGGTGTATGTGTTATGTGTGGTATATGTGTGTGTGTATGTTGTAGGCAAATGCTCATTTATTTTTCACTATATATCCTGTCCTGTCCTCATCACTTAATATTTATTAACTTCTTTAATTATTACAACATTCCTCTGAGAAAGTGCTATGCTATCCTCATTCTACAGAAGAGGAAGTTGTGTTACAGAGAGTGTAAGCAAAACAAATAAACCAACCAACCATGAATGCCTAGGTTACATCCTGCATTTTAATCTCTCCTTTGTTAGCTAATAGCCGAGTCACTCAATCCTTCTGAGCCTCAGTTTCCTCATTATCTCTCTTGAACATATGGGTTATGAGGATTAAGTAAGCTAATTATGCTAAGTACATCACAGTTGCTCAGTGAAATAGCTTGTTAATTTTTGACCAAGGCTTCATTCACATCAGAGCCTTTGTAGATTTACATGGGCTTGTGGCAAATGTCCAGCAGGTGGCAGGGAACAGTTTTGGAAACAGCCTGGTTCCCTAAATGGCATCCATTTGGCCTTTGGAGAGATATTTTGATAACTGCTGACTGAAACAAAGGGTCAGTATGCAAGGTTGAGACAAGATAGACCAACATAAAGTTCTTCCTTCTGTTCCCTGCACCCGTCTGCCTGCAGCCTCGACCCGTGACCCCACTTCTGCCCTGGAGCTACTTGGCTGCATTCCTGCCAGCCCTTCAGAAGTTGCCAGCAACTTCTATCTCATCTTCCGTATTTTCCTGCTGGAATGACGTGGGGTCAAGCCCAGTGGCAGGCTAGAGTCAGGCATCGGGCTCCTTTCTGGGGCATGCCTGGTCCAGGGGGAGAGACATGTTATGTACAAGCTAGAAAAACTACTATGACTCAGATTGTCAGAGAAGCTCGCTGAAGTGCTCTGAGAGCCAGAGAGATAAGGGCCATTCCTGAAGACTTTAAACCAAGGTAGACTGGCAAAGCAGCAGGAAATGGACATGTATCAATGAAGGGGGAGGGCACTGCAGGAAGACCCCTCCTCTCAAGCATAACAGCAAATTATTTCTTGTGGAGCAGGGGCACAGGGAGTGGGGCAGTGGGTAGTATATGTGGACTGTGGTCAGGCTGTGGATCATTAAATACCAGACTCCACACATTGGGTAGTGGAGGCCTTGAGTGTTTTGGAGCAGCTGAGTGATTTGTTCAGACTGGCATTTCAGAAAGCTCCCTGATCTCCAGCAGAGGGGCTTACCTCTACTTTGGTGATATTTGGTGAAGACTGCCTGGCAGATGTGACATGGTAGCCAAGATATAGGACCCTGTTCTGGACGTTTCTGGCCTCCCCTTCTCCTAGCACACTGATAGCCTCCATTTTCTTTGTTGGTCTGGCTTAAAGCAAATTTCTGGTTGTGGTTCCTGATGGTGTGCCCAGGGAACTCTGTTCACCTGTCTGCAGGGCAGGGTGCCTGGGAAAGGGTGGGGTTGCTCTGTCTGGGGGCTCAGACAAGGAAAATTTTCAGACACAGAGGAGAAGGGCATGCCCTATTGTCATGTCACATGATTTTTTTTTTTTTCCTTTTTCTGGGTAGTGGAGGCAGAGATGTGAGATGGTCACAGGTAACCATAAGACACTTGGGTTTGGAAGCTCCCTGGGCAGGCCACCCTAACTGCCTCTCAGGGAGGTCCTACCATGTGCTATACACTGAAGTAGGCACCGTACACACATCTTATTTACTCTCACAATGTTCCTCAAGGTGGGAATTGTCAACCCCATGTTATTTATGAAAAAATCCAAACCAGTGTTCTGGAGGTTAGCACCCAGGTTCAGGCCAATGGTAGTAAAGGGCAGAAGGAAGCTGAGAACAAGACTGATTCTCAGGGGTTCCAAGGTCCCCACTGGCAGAGGTTGGGGAAGGGCTGTGGAGAGAATGGTGCGGGTGGGAGAGAACGTTTCCTGGGGCCTTTCATAAGAATCAGGGGTGTCAAATGGATGAAACCTGTGTCACATGGGCAGTGGACCATTGCATCTCCCAAGTCCATCAGAAAGAGGCAGAAAACTGCTTCTTCCCTACATAAGTGAGCCACCTGGCACTTACACATTCACTCCTCACCCTGGGCATCTGGCCAAGGACCCTCAGCATGGGCAGAGCTCTCTTCTGTGTGTCAGAAGTGGCCGTAGCCTGAATCTCACCAGCTAGGGCAGATCCATCTACCCAGCCACCCAGGGGTTGCTCTAGTCATTCAAGGTCCAATGTCTCCAGTGGTGAGTCCACATCCTCATTCACAGCACATCCTCTGTGCCAGTCCAGGTGAAGTACAGGGGTGCAAAGGAAACATGTGTCAGAGCCTGAGCAGTCAGTTCCAGACCCAGGAAATAGAGATATCAAAGGTAGAAACAAGCCACAGCACAGGGAACAGGAAGAACACAGGCTGCATTTCCTTGGAAACTGAGGAGATCTCTGCAGAGGAGAAAGGCAAAGCAATACCAGGAGGGCAGAGCAGCATGAGTTAAGAGTTTGGAAGTGTGACAGCCATGACTCCATGTGCAGATAAAGGGTATGGCCTGGTCTGTGGGCACCTCTCTTTATAACTCCTGGGGCTGAGCTAGTTCACAGGGCCACACTGAAGCAGTGACAGTGTGGCTTCTTGGTCCCACACCCTCAAGTCTTCTTTCATCTGACAACTTCTTCCCACCTCTGCAAGGGAGCCAGGCCCATTGAGACAGCTGTGCCCTGTGGTCCTGGGAAAACCTCTTCATCGGCAGCTTGAGTCTAGCCAAGTACCTGGAGACCATTGCTTCTGCAAGGACTTACTCTAGTCCTAACACTTATCTCCCCAAAGATCTCCCAGGCCTCTCAAGGTTGTGCCAGTTACCATCTCTAAGGTAAGTGAGCCAGGAATGCTCTCTTTCTGAAAACATTCCTGCTGACCCCTGGGCAGTAACTCTCCCACAGATCTGCTGGATTTATGACAGCAAAGAAGAGTTGACCCCAAGTATTTTAGACTGTTAGGTGAGAGATAAACCTAATTATAACAATGCAATGTGGGGGTTCTTTGTTACAGCAATATGTGTTAGATTGAAGCTGGGCACAGATCCTTTGCAACTCTTCCCACTGAGAGGTGTAGTGTAATTCCCTTCCCCTTGAATGTGGTCTGGCCTAGTGACTCACTTGTCTGATTGAATGATGTAGAAGTAAAGTTTGGGGACTTGCATGGCTAATTTGCAAACAGCTTCTTCTACTGAGACTTCTTAAAATGTTTGTTCTGGGAGAAACTACCTACCATAGAAGAAGTCTGATGCTCCTGAGGCCACCATGTGTGAGAAATCACAAGATTACCATGGAAAGATAGAAAGCGAGAGAGAGAGAGAGAGAGCGCCAGAACCTGTCAGCCAAGCACGGGACATGTGAGTGAAGCTATCTTGGACATCTGAGGCCCAGAATGTACAAAGTGCAGAAGAACTGCTGAACCTAGCTGATAGAATATATGACTACTCTAGCTACCCTACCTGAGACTCCAGTCATCATGGAGCAGAGGTGAGCTGTCTTTACTGTACCCTGTCTGCATTCCTAAGCCACAAAACTTTGAGCATAGTAAAAGAGTTGTAGTTTTAAGCTGCTAAGTTTTAAGTGGATTTCTTATGTAGCCACAGATAACTGAAAAAGCAGCTTATCCTATCCTCTATCTACCTGAGATTTTTTGACTTACAAGTTCCAGTGTCTGGCCTGGTCTATATTCTGACTCTTTTAGCAGTTAGCATACCCAAGGCCCCATGGCCTCTGGGTCTTCAGCTTGGCTGTTAGGGAGTCAACTCCCAGGCTCCTAGGTCCTGCAGCATCTGGCCCCCTGCCCAAATGGGTGTACAGCCTTAGAGATGTAGTTGCCTAGGACAGGGATAGTGTCTGGGCTCTTCTTCTGGGCCATAGAATTCTATGGTGGTTTCATGCCCAAGGATTTCTTGGAAGATCTATGAGGCCCCTGCCTTTCCACAGCAGGTCCCTTCTACAACTTTATTTTGCAAAGATGCTCAGTTGAAAAAGGGAAGAAAACAAAAAATGAGATCATCTGCTACAGGAGAATTTTGTGAACTCTATCCAGTACTCACTGCAGACAGCCACATCAGGCATTGTCATGAAAGGCCTCTCCTGTTTCCCCACTGATCTCTGCCCACTGACCCATGCCCACTGACATGTGCTGGGAACCAGCTGTCTTTGGAAGGCACCATAGTTCCACATGACATAGATGTAGGACTCCACAACTGTTTTGACTGAGGGCTTAGAGTTTCCTAAATGTTTTTCAGGGACCAATCTTCAAAACCAGACACTTCAAAAACCAGAAAATGAACATAAAACCTTAAAAGAAGGGGTGAAGAATGGCATTGGTATGTGATAAGGTCAGCCATCTTGTCTCCTGAGTGTCTGTCTCCCCAAGACAGCATGAGTAGACCGCCTGCCCTCTATAGGCCTCACATCAGCCCTGTGGATGAGGATGCGTCAGTCCTCACCTTGAGGTGTTGGACTAAGGAACCCCTCCACTCTTCAACTGTAGGCAGGGCTGTGAGTAAAACAGAGGTTATGGCATCTGGTGAGCCAGGACCAGGGTGAACTGAACAAGGCACCTGGGCACAACATTTAAATAGGTGCTCACTCTAGACTGAAGGAGGCATCGTTCCCAGGGCCGTGGCTCCAGCCCAGGCATCCAGACATGTTCAAGGCCCTTGATCTGTGGGCTCTGGCTGCTGATGGAATATGGCCTGCACTCCTGGTTCTTCTCCTTCCTTATGTGGCAGCCTGGCTGGAGTCTCTGAAACTTTACCTTCACAGGGCTCTAGTTCAGCACAGAATGGGTGACTTTCGTCAGCAATTCACCCCAACAAAGGACCCTGAGATCCTCACCCTAAACTCAGCATGGAGTCAGAAGAGCTGACAGTTTGACATGGAGACAGGGAAACAAATGCCATACACATCACCAGAAACAGGGCTTCATTATAAACAATTCTCTGCAAGAAAGAATTGCCCCCAGAACAGCCTTGATACTGGCTGCATTGTGCCTCCTGCTGCAGGTGGGAGGGTGCTGGCAGAGCTGTGCTGTGCTGCTTTTACATTGCCATTAGGGGCCTGTTCTTTCATCCCTTCCTGTTATCTGCCCCTCAGGATCCTGTTATCCTTCATCCCAGCCCAAGAGAACCACATTACAAGCCCATCCCAGCAAGTCATCCTTACTCCACCACTTCACTTTCCTGCAGTCCCTAGGTAGGTCTCTTGCATGGCACCAGTTAGAGCCAGCTCTCCCTCCTCAAGCATTTGTCAAGCCTGGCCTCCTCATCTCATTCTCTTTCATGTCCCTCCTGTCTGGGCTGCATCCAACCCCTAGAGAAAGTAGTTTTTCCTCCCAGAGGTCAGGGTTTTCTTCTGAGTTACCTTCCCGAGCTGTTTATTCTAGTTCAGGCTTAGCTGTGGTCAGGAATTGTGGACCAAGAGGTTGCGCTTCAGGCCTGAGCCAGGTAGACACCTTGTGAACATTTCGTGGGCATTTTGTGGGCCCCAGTGTGTGGGTGGACAAAAGCTAGGAGGGGGCTGTGCTGTAGCAGAGAGAAGGTGAGGCTTGATCAGAAAGGCTGAGTCCTAGCTTCTCAAACAAATCATAACTCTCTGATCTGCTTCCTCTTCTGGAAAATGAGCATAATAAAAATGTGTAATTGTCTAGGAGAGTCCAGTCTCAGTAAATTACAGAGTGTTCTGCAAATGTAGGTGATGGCTAATAGTGTTATTAGGAGAGGCAGGTCGTTCCCATTAGTAGTCTCATGGGGGAAAGAGGGTTTATTTTTATCCTTTTTTCCATTAATACACACTTTTTTTTTATTGTGACTAAGAGCTCTTCTCTATGCACCAATGTTACTCATTGATTTTTCTATCTCAGTTTCTTTTGCAGGCCCATCCACCACACATCTCTTTTGTAACACACCTCTGTGTGGCCTGCTAGGGACCCTAAGGGCTTGTGCCAATGTATTCTTGAGGACAGGGTGTGTGTGTGGCGCTGACTGTTGAGGGGCTATTTCCCTGGTTTTAGGTCTTGTGCTGCTTCTGCCTCAGCACGGACCACATGGTTGACTGTAAATTGTCTGACTCCGTTGTTGGGTTGAATTCTGACACCAGTGTTGCATTCAGTGCCCTGGTGGCAACATAGGACACTTGACAGAGGTCACTAGAGACCTCACTAACTGGCTTCTCATGCCAGGCAGTGATCTTTTTCCTGGCTACCTGGGTAGCTGAATGAGAATGTCATATTCACTGCTGTTAAGGGTAGCCTCATAACTCCCCAAGTATTATTTATTGCTCCTCTTCATCCTCAGGTATGGGCTATCTCCTGCTGGTCTTAGAGTCTGAAGGAGCATCTTAGGTAGGGATGCACTGGGTTGATGACAATGGCTGGTAGTGGTTTAGGTTCAGAAGAGGGTACAGCTGGTTGTAGAGGTGAAAGCTAGATTTTCACTATTGTTCGGAACATTCAGATGTTGGAACCAGTTGCTAAGAATCTTCTGAGACATAAGGTAGTTGCTGCAGGCTTCTTAACTCAGAAGTTCTAGAAGATTCTAAGCATGGTAGGGAGGTTTACCTGTATATTGAGAGCTCTTCAGTTCACACCTATGAACCTGGTTTCAGAGACACTGTGATTAAAAATCAAGGTTTTATAATAGCAAGTCTTAAATATCCAGTTAGAAGAGATTTAGAGCGTACCGTGGCATTCAATGCCCTCTAATAACTCTCACAAACCTGTTCGGGGAATTTTCCAAAGGCAAAAGAGTCCGCCCATTCTTTACTAGATTCTTTAAACATGAGCCATAGATTAAAGCTGACCAGCCAAGAGGCTGATTCTGTTTGGCCCTGTAGAAGGTTCCTGTGGTAGTGCTGTGCTGCCCCCAAGCCTTTACCCTTCTTGGTATCCACATACTTTGTTCTGTGACTTTGCAGTGAAGTCTGTTTCCCCAACCCTTGAATCTGGGCTAAGCAGGGCACCATGTAAGCACAGATGTAAAATGGACTCAAAAACTGGCATGCTCTCTTGTGCCTTTACCATTATCATGGCACATGCCAGAGCCAGACTGCTGGAGTATAAGGGACACAGAGAGGAGAGTGGCCCATGGAATCCCAGTCAAAATCAGTCTAGACAAGCCCAATAGCTCCCAGATAGGTAAACACACCCAGCCAACATTAGCAGAGCTGCCCTGTCTGCTTGCCCAGATGTGTGAATAATAAAAGCTTATTGCTGTATTGCACTAAGGTTTTGTGGATGTTACACAGGATTATTTTGGCAATAGATAACTGACATATCCACTTTTATAAACAGCTTTATTGAGGTATAATTAATATATAACAAACTGTAGTAATTTATGTTCAATTTGGTAACTATTGACACGTATATACCCAGAAAACCATCACTACAATCAGTATCTGTCCTAATATCCTTCTAAGCCTATCTTCCTACCTGTTCATCCATCCCCAGACAACCACTAATCTAGATTCTGTTACTAGAGATTAGTTTTCATTTTTTAGAAATTTATTTAAATGGTATCATACAGTATATATTCTTTTTTGGCAGCCTACTTTCATTCGGGTGATTATTTTGAGATTCGTCTATGTTGCAATATGTGCTTCTCTGTTGCTGGGTAGTGTGGATATAATTCATCTGTTGATGGGAACTTGGGGGTTGTTTCTAGTTTTGGCTGTTACAAAAAAATTTGTTATGAACACTATGTACAATATTTGCATGGAAATATGCTTTCTTTTCTCTTGGGTATACACCTAGTAATGGATCATATTGTAGGTTTATGTTTAATTTTTTAAGAAACTGACATACTATCTCCAAAGTGAGTGAGTGTACCATTTTACCTCTCCATCAGTAGAGTATGAGAGTTCCGCATACCTGTGATTTTGATTTCAGGTCAAGGTATTTGCCCAAGATATTTGCTTGGTATGGTGAATCTTTTTACTTTTAGCCATCCCAGAGGCATGTAGTAGTATCTCGTTGTAGTTTTGATGTGCATTTCCCTAATGACTAGTGATATGGAACATTTTTTCATGTGCTTTTTGTCATCATGTCTCTTCATTGACTTGTTTTTTCATTCTCTTAAAATTGTATTTTGAAGAGTAAAGTGTTACATTTTGATGGTGTACAGTTTATCAGTTTGTTCTTTTATGGACTGAAATTTGGTATTGTAGCTAAGGAATCTCCTCCTAACCCATTACCAAGGATTTATCCTATTTTCTAGGAGTTTTGTAGTTTTAGGTTTTAAATTTAGGCCTATAATCCATTTTGAATATTTTTTTTTTTTAGTATATGATACCTAGTATAGATAAAATTTCATTTTTTTTGTAAATGGGTAGTCAATTGTCCAGACCCATTTTTTGAGTTAATCTTTCTACATTAAATTGCCTTTGTACTTAAGTAAAAATTCTGTTGTTCATATATGACTATGTCTATTTCTGAGTGCTGTTGTGTACTATTATTCAATTTGTCTTTGTGTTAAAATTGCACTGTCTTGATTTCTGTACTTTTATAATAAATCTTAAAATTAGGTATTGATTTCAGGTTAACGTATATATCCAAGATATTTGCTTCTTATTCCATCTTGTATACAAAGAGAATATATCTGATTACTCTTCCCCATGACAGCTTTCCTGGTGCCAAACTATAATGGCGGTGCCTCCAGGTGTTCTCTATCCATGTCACACATACCATGTCTCTTTATATGAACTTTACTTGGCCTATGGCAAGCCAGAAGGCTCGGAGGAAGACCCAAGAGAGCCCTCTCTCCCCATTGTCAGCCACTTGTATATGACTACATTCCTTTTTGATAATAACTCTCTGCAGATGGTTGTACAGAACCAAGGGCAATTTCAAAAGAACTGTCATCCTATGAAGAATAAAACAAGGCTATCATCTTCCCTCTGGTTGGATCACTATGAGGGGGTTGAGTGTATGGCAATGGAACGAGACTTGACTTTGTGTGGGGGACATACAAGGCAATATACAGGTAATGTATCATAGAATTGTACACTTGAAACCTATGTAGTTTTATTAATCAATGTCATCCCAATAACTTTAATAATAAAAAAGAAATAACCAAGTTCCTGTGGGTTGATCTTAATAACCCAAGTTCAAAATATGGAGGAAAATGTTAGTGTAAGACCTCTCACCGTCCAGCCCCTCCTCCCATCTCCAGCTTCAAGGGTCAAATATTGCCTTGTTCTTTTCCTCTGACCTTCCTTCATTTTCCATACTATAAGAAAAGCCCATCACTCATGCTGTACAGTCCCAGTGTTTTGCAAATCCCTCTAAAATTAACCAGCACTGAGTGAGAATCTGTGGGCTAAGCATTTTCCTGCTGTAGTCATTGTTCTGTTGAATATTCACAACCCCAAAGGATAGGTACATTCGTTATCCCCATTTCACAGATGAGAAAATTATTTTTATTGAATTTATTGGGATGACATTGGTTAATAAAATTACATATGTTTTAGGTGTGTAATTCTACAACACATCATCTGTGTATTGTATTGTGTGTTTACCACCCTAAGTCAAGTCTCCTTCCGTCACCATTTAAAGTAGTTAGGTACTTTACATACCTAAGGTAACATATCTAGCAAGTGGGAGAGAAGGACATAATCCATCCACCCATGCACTATGCTGTGGTGCTTAGTGCCAGGATGTATATTTTCTAGCTCATCTCTTTGGTCACCATATGTTTTTCTAGCTCATCTCTTTGGTCACCATATGTTTCTCTAGACGGAGGTCAGGTCATTCTAATATGTGTCTACATTGCACAAAGTGGGTACTCTGTAAATGTTTTCTGAACAAATAAATCCTAAGTGGAGTTCTAGGTTTCTTGTTCTTAATCCAAGAAGGAGGGCACAAGTACAAAGAAATAAAGAAATGTTAGAATCAAATCATGTTATTTTTCAGTGGTATGAGAGTGGACCAAAGGGAGGGATATTTCATTTACTCATTGAGATAATCAGATTGGGGGAAAAAAGGGTCAACATCCATGGAAGATATGAAACAATGTGGTTAATAACTCTACCTGTGGATGTGTTGGAGTACATCAAGCTTCCTTGCACGGCAGGAGCAGGAGGTGGTCACAGGGATATACTTTTAAGAAGGGTGGAAATAGCATGGAGAGCCCAGGATGGCTGCTTTGGAAGCATTAGTTTGTTTCTGAAGGCTTTGAATAGGGTTAAGGTCAAATGTATTCTTTAAAAAATAATGAGAACATCTGGATTTAAATGCTTCTTTTGTCCTAGTCTATATTTATAAGCTACCTTTTCAAATGGAATGTGGCAGGAGTGGAGTTGCTGAAAATATGACTCTGTCCTTAGTGTAGAGGAGAGGTTAATGGGTCAAAATCTGCAGTAAAACAAACTCCTAAGTGATCCCAGGTTGGTCCTCACAGACAATGACTTTATAGCGTGTTGTCAGTTATGCAATGCTGGACCCATAAATGGAAGGTGCTACTGTGATAGTTCTCTCTGGAAATATGTATGGATTTGCCACTGGGTGAAGTCCAGGAGTAGGTTTGGCAGATGGGCATGGTAGTGCCAGTCACATCATGTAATCATTCAGGGACAGAATGAGTGGCTGTATCTTATGTCAGTGTCTTTGGATTTAGGAAGTGTTTGGTCATTCTTGACTATGCTTCATTGTAACTGTGTCCATCCTCACCATGATCCCTCTGACTGTCAGGGCTGACTGATGACAGGGTACTAGGGCAGACTGATGGGTGGTCTTAGTCAGACCTCACTGGTACTCTCTGCCTGTTTTGCATCCTGAATCCTCGGATCACCAAGATCTGGAAGGACATGCCCCCTTAGATTGATTTAGGCAAAGGGCACATTGATTCAGAATTGGGCCTTAGGAGTGGACTACCATCAGTCTGAATCTTGCCTCCCTGCATTCTGGTTGTGAGAACTAAAGCAAATTGCTTTACCCTCCTAAGCCTCAGTTTCCCCTACATATAATGAGGATGAGGATGAACATAACAGTGCTCCAAAGGGTAATTAGGAGGATGAAATGAGACACTATATTTAAAACATGTAGCACAGAGTTTGGCTCACAGTAAATACTCAAATAATAATGTTTATTGTCAGCTATTTCACCCTGAGCAGAGGCAAGAAGAGTAAAAACTGCCCGTGAGTGCTGGCAGCGAGAAACCTCAAGTTGGAGCCCCTTTGCTCTGGGGACAGTTGGGAGGCCTTGGCAGAGGGCCCAGAGACATTCTCTTGGCATGTCCTCTTTCAGGGAGGCCCACACCCATCATGCACAAGAGTGCAGCTGTGAGGAAAGGACCTAAGAAAATTAGCCTTCCCCCTTTTCTCCACACCCACCCAAGTCTGGGGCCTCAAGGCACAACATCTGCCCTGACACAGGGAACTCTTCCCATTATGGTTCTCACAGGCTTGGGGCAGGGCTGAGGAGTGGTGAGTAAATTCTTGGGGATTCACCCTCAGGTATAGAGGGGATTGCAGGAATTCAAAGGGAAACTACCTTGCCTTCCCAGAGCAGGAATGGGGACCAATCCCCACGCCCAAGCTCTTTGCCCCTTCTATAGGGGAGGAACACCCTGGGCTACTGTGCTCCCATCTCAGTTACAGCCCCCTTTCCCAGGTTCCCTCTCCTGATGGTTAGTCTGCAAAGAGAACAACACACATGGTGCAGGCTGCCCTGCAACCTGAATCTCTAACACAGGTTGTCATAGCTCTTCTCTCAGGTAGACACAGTGAGGACCTGGTCTGAGGGATGAGCAAGTAGATGTCCTGCATCTGCACAGGGAGTGCGGAGTGCTCGCAGCCTGTGTGCAGTTCCCGAGTGTGTCCTGCTTCTCCATAACAGGCACTGAGAGACCACACCTGGGGACACATACACAGTGCCTTCTCAGCCAGGGAGGTCATACAAATGAGTGAAGCCAGCTAAGTGTAAGACTAGTGGGGAAGAGTGGGTTTCTGGTGACCTGGAAACCTTGTGATTGTTGTAAAGGAAGAGAATTTTCTAATTTTCGAAACACTTTGGCTGGGTGCAGTCTGTACATGGCCTGTTTACTCCCACTTGGTGGTAGCAATGTTCTGTCTGTGTCCACTCTGTAGTATGGGGCTGGATGGGGTCTGGGGCAGCATGGT
Source organism: Mormoops blainvillei (assembly GCA_004026545.1). Classification (NCBI taxonomy): domain Eukaryota; kingdom Metazoa; phylum Chordata; class Mammalia; order Chiroptera; family Mormoopidae; genus Mormoops; species Mormoops blainvillei. Next base: position 10,967 of record PVJD01001458.1, on the reverse strand, counting down.
CTGTGGGACCACTGGGCACCCTAATGAAACTTCATCCACAAGGGCCTGGGTGAAGAGGGAGTAATGAGCTCAGCCAGCACCTGTGAAAGGTACATGGTGGCAAGTTGCTGGGTCTTGCCATCCTGGTGGAGTCCTCTGAGGCCTTGTACCTTTGAAGCTTCTGACAGTCACAGATACTGTCTTCAGAGGGGAAGAGGGTCCAGGGATGAGGCCAGTTGATGGGAGCTGCCTGGTTCCTGCAGGTGACTCTCTGGATGATCTAGGGTCACATGCTTTTCCAAGTTTCTGGAGAACCACACTCCTCCCCACAGTGGGACCGAAGGCTACTGTAAGTCTCTCTGATTTCTGCAAATTGACAGCCTCTGTCTCACGTCTTACTTCCTCTCTGACAGCAATGACCCCATCAATGAGGTCTGGAATTTGCAACAGCAATTTCATCGAAAAAGAGGCTTAAGGGTATAAAGAATTTGCAAATCTTATACACTGGAAACAGGCCAGGAGTTTAGTGATACTGGAAGAAAACTTGAGATACTCCCAAGAACACCAAAGCCCTTCTCTTTAGCTTCCCACTTGCCCCTATCACTTTAGAAAGCCCCAACAAGATAATTGAAAAGCCTAGCCAACAGATGGCAATTCATGGCATATTTTGAGCCTGGATCTTATATCAAAACCAAGCAGGAGGCCCATCCTCAGCATGAACAGCCAGGCTCTGTGCAAAGACAAGAGTTGTGGTTAAGAGGAGCGCTCGCATATGCATGTGTGTGCATGGCTGAGGGGCCCTTCCTCTGGTTCAAATAAATCAGACTTTTAAACTGCCTTCAGCTAATCCATTAGAAGGCCAGATACATCTTAAAATAGTTTCTAGACAGGAGGCAGGCCTCAACTCTGGGCTGAGTGTGGCAGGAAGACTGTCATTGTGACACTTGATAGCTGAAAGGGGCAAGGGGTGGGTGTGCTTTCACATTTGGAAACCACGGCTCAGAGGAGGCAGGGTGGAGTCAAGATCAACAGTTGACCAGAACTTGAACCTCGATATAGAAACCTATTTAGGGCTACCTTCTCTTGCCCAGGATGGGCAGTTGGGGGCCTTGGCAATCATTCCCATAGTGTAGGGGACAGGTGGTTTTGACAGAGTCTGAAACTGGCTCCTCCATCAGCTCATTTAATCAGGGCTCTCAGCAGAGCAATTCCAGACCCTTCTTGGTGTCTGCTGGGTGTGGCTTCCTAATCTGTGAAACAGAGGGCTCTTTGGCCAGGGTCCTGGCCTTTTTGAAAGTCAAGGGACCAGGGCTCCAAGCTGGCTGTCTCTCTGACCTGCAATGTCACCTTGGGTAAGGTCACTGCCCCTATTTGTGCTCAGATGCTCCATTTTATAAGAGGAGGGGTGGGATTAGATAATCTCAAATAGCTCTTTCTTTGCCAGCTCAGGGCTTACATGTTGCAGAACCCACTGGCTAGCCTACCAGGGAGCCTTGCCTGGCGCCTGGGAAGGACATGGATTTCTTGAGCTTCTCCCAAGAGTTTTTTATCCTCAGTTCTAGCTAGCTATGATCAGTTCATGCATCCTTGATCCTCCAAAACACCTGGCCAGCAGGTCGAGTTATACCTATTATACAGACCAGAAGAATTAACTCCAGAGGGCCCACATGGCTCTTCCAAGGTCACACCTTGGCAAGTGACAGGGAAGGGGCTGGAAGCAGCACTCTTTGAGTGTGAGCTGGGGGACATTTCCCATTCTCCGGGGCTGGAGAAGGACTGGAGGAGCAGTGTGTGTCTTCTCCTTGTCCCCAACACAGAGAGTGACCCAGAGTTAAGAGCTCAGAATGCTGCCTGCTCACTTCCCAACACAGATCCTGGCCACATGGGGGGCGTGGGTGGGGTTCAGGATCAGGGTTTACACTAGGAAAGTAAGCAGGCAGCACTCAGGATCGCTGTCACACTGGGCTCCATCCATACGCCTGGTGAGTAGAGCAGCTCCGGGATCAGGCAGATGAGGGAGAGTAGACCCAGAGAGGGAACCATTTCCTCCCATCACACAGTACATTAAATTAAAGGAAGCCCAAGATCTTCATGACCAGCCCTCTAGCTCAGCCTGCCCGAGTTCTGGGAATTCTCTCCCATGATAGGGGACTGTGGTTTGAATAAACCAGATGCACTCTGTTGACCATTTTCATAACTTTACAGTGAGGCACCTGGCCTTTTATACCTCAACATTCAGCCCCTACCCGCACCTCACAACAGAGCTCCAGGAGGTGGGGCAGACCCTTCCACTCATTTAGAAGGTGAGGAGGTTGGTAGGTTGCCAAATAGAGATTTAGCACTAGGCCCTTTGGTTCCCAGACCTAGGCTTACCCCTTTGCACTGGATGCTGCCACGTAGAGCACAGTTTTTTGTGGGTCTTGGGAAAGAAAGGGAAGGGCAGATATAGTCAGATATATCAGCCTATCTCTGGTCAGCTGGTTTTCACCCCTCAGGCAGACCTGTCTGCTCTGCCCAGTGTGCAGAAGACTATAGCAGGGAGGTGGGGGTCTTACCTGCCGCGGTGGTGATGCCCAGGAGCCGGCAGGTATATTCCAGCCCAGTCCAGAACACCAGCTTCATGGTGCTGGGGCAAGGGTAGGGTCCCAGCAGGGGTGGCAGCAGAGGCTCTGGACTGAGGTTTTCTCAGATGTCCTGTGTACAGTGGGAGGCTGTGGTTGCCAGCTTGGGGCTCTTGCGCCCCAAGGCCTTGCCTTCCCGAACCAGTCCCAGCCACTGTAGCCTGGCAGAGGTGTGAATAGGGCTCACCTTCCTGGCTTGGCTGCCTGCGCCCTTGTCAGGTACTGAGCTTAATCATTACCTTGGAAGAATGTCCCCACTACTTGGAGACACTGATGTGGCCCTAGAGGCAGCCTGAGATCAGGCTGATTAGGGCTGGGCTGAAGGCAGGCAGCCCGGAGCTGGCAATTAACTGTTTCTGGTTGGGAGGATGAAGTCTGCCAAGGAGCCAGCCTAGGCCCCTCCTTACTGGGCAGGGCAGAGACAGTCACACCTGGACCTCAGGCTGGTGGGGTCTGGAAAGTTGGTGTTTGGAATTGACAGTGTGCATGCAAGTCCCTATTTGTGCTTATGTAGGTGAGAAAGATGTGCCTTTAAATCACCAGCAGAAACAACTTTTGAAATGAGTTCTAAGCTTCTATTTTTCTGCATATAGGTGGGTGAGAAATCTTTCAAGTCTGTGGCAGGTTTGGATTCTGGCCAGACATTCTTAGCTCAGACCCATGTCACATGGGGACCTTCCTTTATTCCTGACATGTCTTTGGGCATGTGATGTGGGAAATCACTATGATTCTTTGGGACAGGAGTTGCTATGCCAATAATTAACTGGTGACCTTGGGGAAACACAAAAATATTTGTGAGTCAGTAACTTGCAGAAAATAAACTTATTTATTTTCTGGGGTTTGGTAGATTGGAGGTTCTTAAAGTATGTTCTGAGAGCTGTGCCAAGAAGCCCAGCCTCTACAACTTGGCAACTGTGGGCTCTCACTAATTCTTAATTTACTAATTTATGTAAGAGATTCAATGATAGCAAGTTTTAGCTTTCCTCCAAGGCATTTTCTGAAATCTTTACCCCTTTTCACACACAAGATAGACAACAAAACAACCAAAAAATTAGAAAACAAAACAAAACAAAAGACCAGGCCAAATTCTAGTCACAGGAGAAAACTCAGGTATAATCTGTTTTTCTTTTTTCCTTTGGTGAGGATGGATACACTGTCATATAATAAATAGATATTTTTTGCTATTAAAATTATTCTAATTTGATTGATTAATTTGATCAAGATTTCATAGCATTCCATAAAGACTACCATCCTTTTTCATCCTCCTCTTTGAGTGGATTTAAGAACCTCTGTGCTCATGTGACTTTTAAGGTCAAGTTTAAAAATGTATGATTTGACATATTTATTTCTCAGGTTAGTTGACTGTGTTTAACAGCGGATTGTTTATCAACTCCAAACTTCCCAATTTTCCTCAGATCTTGATACCTGAGCCCCATTCCCTAAATATTGTTACCTGGTCTCTGGCCCACACTGCACTACACAGATGGAGCTGTTGGGGGTGGGGGGTTAGCACCCATGGTTCCATGCCCTGTAGGAACATGTTCTCTCTGGCTGGCCCCACAGCATCCCTTGCTTGGTCCTTGCTGTTAGCAGCTGATCTTGTGTGACTGATGCCTTCAGGCTCTGAATACAGGAAGCCTTTCTAGGCTCTGGGTGGTGGGTTATGTTCAGCTCACTGGTTCTGGTTATAGCCTCCCCTTACGAGTGACTCTGGTTTAGGAATGAGAATATGACCTAATTACGGTCAAATAGCCTGGAAGGGGCATGTGTTGATCGTTCCTGGGAAAGTGCCCCTCGCTTTTAACAAGTGGCCTGAGGACAGGTTGTATAGGCTCCTGGATCCACCTGGGCAGCTAATCTGTGACAAGGGTGAGGGGGTGGAGGCAAAGGACATGACCAGCAAGTGGAGTCTGCCCAGTGAGAGAAGGAGCAACACAGGGATGTGGTTATGGAGCTGATTAACTTGTTCCATGTTGTTAAGCTGGTTTGCTTAGATTTTATTACAGCTGAAAACATTTCTCCTAACATGGTGGGCACTGTCTGAACTGAGTTCTCTTCACAGCCTTTTCCTCACGAAGCTCTTTCCCGTGCACTGGGCCCAGGTGGAAGGAGGCTGAGGGTTTCCATCCCCGAGGACACCCTTCCTTCACCAGCACTATCCCCTAAGTGGAAAGAAGAGGGGTGTGTGTGGTTGCTGGTGGAAAGAGAGTAGGGCTTATTGCAAAAGCAAAATGTGGAGAAATACCAGACAAGACCATTCTTGAAGAAACTACAAAGACTATGACTGAGTTCATGATTGCTCTTACTAACACTCAGCCATTCGTGGAGCTCTGTGGGTAAAGAAGACATCTGGTTGGGCAGGCAAGTTGCTCAGACCTCAGGGAATCAGGATGGTGGGGCAGTGAATGGAAGTCACACTGACCTCCTCCCAGGACCAATCTGGAATTACAACTAAATTGTGGAGAAATCACCTAGAACAAACAACTTAATAACAGCAAGTGAGAAGCCTTATAATCTCGGACAGACAGAAGAATCAGTTCAGCACAACCTGACTGGTAAGGAGTGCGTCAGAGACGTGAGAAGGCTGGCTGGGCACCCGCAGGTGGCTGTGCCAGAGGGATATTTAAGCAGCAAGTTGGATCCTCTTGAGAAGAGTGGGGTCTAAACCATAAGCAGGGATCCCCAGCCTACAGTACCAGAACCCAAAAAGTGAAGCCAGCTGTGAAAAGCGGCAGGGCTGCTCTCTGCCAGAGACAGGCAGCTGGACACTGAAAGAGCTGATTAAAGGGCTAACACATAAATTTTCATTTGCAGCCACTTACCCTGGGCTCTGGCAAAGGTAGGGGCAGAGTGGGCTGGAGGCTTTGGGGAGAGAACTGAGAGAGTAGTCACCTGTATCCCAGTGCTGAGTCATCCCCCATGTGGCAGCAGCCATCTTGCTCAGGCAGACTACTCCCCTGAGCTGCAGCCTGAGAGGAAACAATAGCCTCGCCCCCAGGAGGGACTCTGCCCTGGCCCTGTGGTGCTTAAACCTGACCACTGAGTGCAGAGTGGCAGCCACAGACAGTAGATCCCCGCAAAGGGGGTGGAGGGCAGGGTGGACAAAAGACGCTTGAGGAGAGACTTGGGATGGAGACATTGGGGAGAGAACTGAGAGAGTAGCCTCCTGGATCTTGGTGCTGAATCGACACCCATAAGGCAGCAACCATCAAACTCACACAGACCACTCCCCTCTGAGCAGCAGCAGCCTGAGGGGAAACATTAGCCCCAACCCCGGGAGGGATTTTGCCCCACCCAATGGTGCTTAGGTCTGACTACTGAGCACAGAGTGACTAGATTAACAATTGAAGGAGACAACCACGGACAATAGATCCCTGGAAGTCTCGAACAGGCTGCCCAAGTTCAGACAAGGTCAACATCTGACATCACCAGAGGTGGACCAGAAAGAAAAAAACAGTGGTAAATACTAGAGGCTACTGTGATGAAACCCACTGTGGTCTTCTCCATGATCTGCAATATTTTCTTTACTACATAGCTTTTTAACATTCATTTTTTGTCCATCAAGTTGGTACAAATTGTCACTAGATTTTATACTGTATTCTATTTCTCTCCTTTCTTATAATAGTCTTAATCTCTTCACAGCTTTATTAATACTGATTCATTTGCCGTTGATAGTGAGATTGCAGCGGGGAGTTATTTTTGTGGTCGTGGGTTTGTTTTCTGGACTTTGTGGTTTTGCTCCAGCAGACAAATAATGGGAAGACAAAGAACCCCCAACCAAAAGGAGGAAGAAATCCTCAGAAAGACTACTAAATGAAATAGAGGCAACTCTCAGATATTGAGTTCAAAACAATGATTATAAGGCAGGTCATTGAACTCAGTGAGCTCGGTGAGAATTACAAAAAACTACAGGGAAACTATGAGGAACTTCCTGCAAACTATATCAGCATGAAAAAGGACACAGAAACTATCAACAAGAACCAAGAGGAAATGAAGAATACAATTTCTGAATTGAAGAACACAGTAGAAGGAATCAAAAGCAGGCTAGGTGAAGCAGAAGATCGAATCAGTGAGCTGGATGACATGGTAGAAAAAAAACTCCCAGAAAGAGCAAGAAAATGAAAAAAGACTCAAGAATAATGAAGAGGGGTTAAGGGAAATGCAAGACAACTTGAAACACAATAATATCCATATAATAGGAATACCAGAAGGAGCAGAAGAGGAGGAATGGATAGAAAACCTGTTTGAAAAAGTAATGATGGAAAACTTCCCTAATTTGAGGAGAGAAAAAGTCACACAATTCCAGGAAGCACAGAGGGTCCCAATCAAGAGGAACCCAAGGGGACTCACCCCAAGACACATCATAATTAAAATGGCAGATATCAAGGACAAAGAGAGAATCTTAAAGGCAGCAAGGGAGAAATAGAAAGTAACATACAAGGGAGCCCTCATAAGGGTAGCAGCTGACTTCTCCACAGAAACAGAAGCCAGAAAGGAATGGCAAGATATATTCCATGTAATGAAAAGCAAAGGCCTGCAACCAAGTCTACTCAGCAAGGCTCTCGCTTAAAATGGAAGGCAAAAAAGGAGTTTCTAAGACAAAAGAAGGCTAAGAGAATATACCTCTGCCATACCAGCATTGTAAGATATGCCAAAAGGACTGCTTTAAGAAGATGAAGAAAAAGAGTGAGAGAGGAACACAAGTACAAAGGGAAAAAATGAATAAGTACCTATCAATAATAACTTTAAATGTAAATGGATTAACTACTTCAATTAAAAGACATAGAGTAGCTGAATGTATAAGAAAACATGACCCACACATATGTTGTCTAAAAGGGACCCACCTCAGAACAGAAGAACTGCACAGACTGAAAGTGAAGGGTTGGAAAAAAAATTCCAAGCAAATGGATAGGAAAAAGAAGCTGGGGTAGCAATACTTACATCAGACAAAATAGACTTCAAAACCAAGGCCACAAAAAGAGACACAGAAGGACACTTCAAAATACTCAAAGGAAGAATCCATCAAGAATACTTAAACATTTTAGACCTCTATGCACCCAACATGGGAGTACCCAAATATATAAGGAAATCCTGGAGTACTTCAAGAAAGATATAGACAGTAACACACTTACAGTAGGGAATTTTAATACCCCACTCTCAACAATGGATAGATCATCCAAACATAATATCAACAAAGATATTGTGGAACTGAATGACACATTAGATGAAATGGACTTAACTGATATGTATAGAACCTTTCATCCCAAAGAAGCAAACTGCACATTCTTTTCAAATGCACATGGAACATTTTCAAAGATAGACCACATGATAGGACACAAAATAAGCCTCAACAAATTTAAGAAAATTGAAATCATATCATGCATTTTCTCAGACCACAAGGATGAGTGGATCAAAATCTATGGTACATTTACACAATGGAATACTATGCAGCAGAAAGGAAGAAGGAGCTACTACCCTTTGCAACAGCATGGATGGAACTAGAGAGCATTATGTTAAGTGAAATAAACCAGGGAGTGAAAGACAAGTACCACATGATCTCACCTATAAGTGGACTCTAATTAACAAAATAAACAAGGAAGCAAAATATCACCAGCAACAATGAAATAAAAAGCAAACTGACTGTAACCAGAGGGGATGAGGGAGGTGATGACAGGGGGAAAGGGAGGGGAATGGTCATCAAGGAACATGCATAAAGGACCCATCAACAAAGCCAAACGGGGGAAGGATTGAGGGTGGGAGGTGGTGGTGTGTGAGGCTGGGGAAAGTGGTGGAGGAAAAATATTGACAAAAAAATAAAATAAAATAGACTGGGTGAGGCTAAGAATAGCATAGGAAATTAAGAAGCCAAAGAACTGATATGTATGGTCCATGGATACGAACTGAGAGGTGTGGGGATGATGGGATGATGTGCAGGGCGGAGGGAATAAAGTGGGGGAAATTGGACAACTGTAATAGCATACTCAATAAAATATATCAAAAAAAAAAAAAAGAAGAAGAAAATAAAATAAAATTAAAAAAAACAGTTGCTTAGACCTCTCAGAATTCAGGGAAAAGATTGACAGGAATCAAGGACCAGCAGAAACACTAAAACAGAAGCTGACTGAAAAAGTGGTAAAGCTCCCAGATATGTAAGTCTGAACTTGCAGTTATTAGTGGGCCCAAGGGAAGAAGATAATTTCTCTAGCATTTCCTAGAGAAATCAATGGATGCCCAGCGAGCTTGTGAAAAGCTGAGAAGGGGGAAGGACAGAAAGGGAGGAACAGAGAACTGTGGATGGCCATGTGGAACCTTTGTAAAGAGTGTGAAAAAACACTCTGCATGACAGAAAAGGAGTCTCAGATTACAGCAGTATAGAAAGCAGAATGCTAGGATCCCTGTTGCTCTGGAGAGGGGGATGATGTAGATATTACACAGAAAAAGTACAATTTCAATTTCTATTGTATCTTAAGGGGTCAAACTATCACTAGTGAGTAGAAGTTATGAGGGGAAACTGATAGCTCAAAGTAGTTGAAGGCGTTCTAACAATTGTTCCCCCATTGATAGGATGGGCTGTTGTGGGAGGTCATGAGCTCCCAGAAGCCTGTATGAATATGAGGGTGGGTGGGTGACACTGTGGGCAGTTCTCCAGCATTGATTGGATGATTGAGACCCGGGAGTCTGTGATTCTAGATGGCTGTGATTCCTGGAAGACGCCAGACAAGTGCTCTGAGGAGTGCCAAGGATATCACCTAGAAAACAAGGGAAGAGAGTTGGGGTTTCCTTCTTAGCCTGGCTCCTCTTCTGACTGCTGCGCACGGTCCCCAAATTGGACCAGGGAGGGAGGGGCAGGCTCAGTTTGCAGTTAACAGATGTGTAGTCTGAGACATTCCTTATGCCCTCTCAACCCTAAGTTCCTCTTTTGTAAAATAGGTCAAAAAAGGATCTTATTGGATTAGAAGTACCGTTCAAAAGTACCTGTCTAGAGCAGATGCCAGGAAATGGGAGCTGATATGGTAAGTGAATAAAGAAAACTGACTACACCTGTGGCCAAGCCTAGGCAGGCTGTGTGGCCACAGGACTCCATCCGCTGAACCAGAAACACATCAAATTGGGTGCACAGTCTAGCCCTGAACTCAGGAAAAACCAGGGCAAAGGGAATGCTGTTCTTTGGAGTGGCAGGGCTCACTCTGACCTGTATTTTCTATATTGTTTCATTTCAGAGTACACCAACCAGAGTCTCTATGTGTTGTAGACATAGGAAGGCAGGTTGTCTTAATAAACCTACAATAATCCAAGCCACTTGATAATAAAATGTCCTGTCTCCAGGGCTGTGAAAACTAGTGATGATATCAGTGACAATTATAATAACTAGTGTTTGCTCAACATTGCATTCCAGGTGCCATGCAAAGTGCTATATATACACCCTATTCTTAGTATTCACATTTACAGAGGAGGAAGCAGAATCATATTAGTTTAAGTGCATTTGCTCAAACTCACACAAAACAGAAATGAGGTGATGATGAGTCCAACAGCCTCAGCTCTGCTCCCTCTGCTGCGCACTCTGGTTTTACAGGTATAACCTGTAAATACAGGTATTTACAGGTAAAGGAGGCTTTACAGAAAGCCACCCAGTGACAGAAGACCATTCTGGTAGCTCTGGTACATACCATTCGGGGGTTGGGGGAGAATTCAGGAAGAAACTGGGCATTGGTTTTTCTCATAGCTTCTAGATCTGAGGAGCCAGATCTAGAGCCAGATCTGGCCAGGGGAACCAGAGCTTCCCACTTGGGGAACCTCTCCACTGTCTTCAACTAATGGTCTAGGAAGTGCATGCTTGCAGGGGTGGGTTGCAGCTCTCCCTGGCCTTGCCTAGAGTTTCTGTGTGTAGCTATAGATGGATGCTTCACAGATACTCCTGGGCATATGTGTTGATGGTAAATTGTGCACCATTAATAGGAGCAGAACAATTCCAGATGGCCAGGATGGCTCTGGGGAGCTGGAGAAGTCAGAAAAAGATGAAATGTGGGTATATGCTAATCTTCATCTGTTGGAGGTGAGGAAACTTGCACAGAATAGTAGAAAGCTCATGGACATAACTCAAAGCAAGTACTGGGCCCTGGAAACAAATCCCTGGTGCTGGTCTAAGACTTTGACCACTTCAGTTTCCCCTGTCATCGCACACCACCTCTCATCCTAGTGTCTGCATGTCCCAGGTTGAACTTAATCTTTCCATTCAGTTGTTCTTGGTTTTTTCTGAGTTTTACACCTTTGTTACTAGCTTCATTATTACCCTAATAATTAGGGTTACCAAAACTAGAAACATCAAAATCAGCTTTGACATCCTCTCTTTCCCTTTCTCCAATTTTG